>JAFVLL020016242.1:0-12763 GCA_021397915.2 Tor tambroides
CTCTGGTTGAAATGGCCACCATCTGTGCTCTGTGCAATGACTCGTCTCTGGATTACAATGAGGTTTGTAATTAACATGTTCTGGTAAATGCAGCACCCCTGTTGTGCTGAAATACACAGTGTAGTAACAGCTATGATGTAAAACACCTGTTCACACACAGGAGGTAGGAACTAATGTCTAGAACTGTTTGTTCTAGCAGATTAATGTGACTTAATGAATGAAATTGCTTTAAAATAAAGTTTTTTTTTCAGTATTTTTTTTAGTAGTATTTTTTTAGTAGTATCTAGTATTCATAGTATTCAGTACTTTTATAGAAGTACTGAATCACTTGTTTAAAAAAATGCAGTGATTTATTTTTAATATATGAGTAATTCATATAAATAACAAATATTCATTTATAATGTATAATCCGTATTGTTTGACATAGTAATTACCTTTCTGCCAACTAATGGTCACTTTTAATTTAATAATGCTGTTAAAGAAATCTTGCAAATCTCAAAAGGCCTGTTTTTCATGCAGTACATTATAATGTTGTGATCACTTTTTAAAGCATTTAAAATGATTTTAGTTTTTAGAATAGTTTTTATTGTATATTTTTTTTAATAGAATCTTGGTCAGTTTATTTTAAGGTCCAATTCTCGCTATTAACAAACCATTAACTATGACTTTGCCTCAAACTCCTGATTTGCTGTTTATTAATAGTTAGTAAGGTAGATGTTAAGTTTAGGTATTGTTTGATTAGGGATGTGGAATGTGATCATGCAGAATATCTGCTTTATAAGCACTAATAAACAGCCAATATGTTAATAATAGGCGTACTAATAAGCAACTAGTTAATAGTGAGAAGTGTTCCCGAATCTTTTTGTATAATTAATAAAAAAGATTAATATATGATTTTAATAGAATTAATGTTAATAGCAGTGTATCCCTAGTGCTTGCATTTAATTATCAAACAGCATTTTTGAAACTTTCTAAAGAATTTCTTTCTATGTCAGGCCAAAGGTGTGTACGAGAAGGTGGGTGAAGCCACAGAGACCGCCCTCACCTGCCTAGTGGAGAAAATGAATGTGTTTGACACACAGCTGAAGGGCCTTTCCAAGGTTGAGAGGGCGAATGCTTGCAACTCAGTAAGTTGGATATTTCCAACCGCAGATTTTGAGTTGGTTGCAACCCTAGTGGGTTGTGCGGTTGTGGAAGCCCACATTTATTTCCAAAATGGTTTCTGGTGTTTGATGCCATAGCAGCTCTAATATCGGAGTATTTTGTTGATCTTGATCTCAGGTCATCAAGCAACTGACGAAAAAGGAATTCACTCTGGAGTTCTCCCGAGACAGGAAGTCCATGTCGGTCTATTGCACTCCCAACAAAGCTCGCTCCTCCATTGGCAAGATGTTTGTTAAGGTAACATCACACTTTTCAGGAAGACTTAAACACTCCAGTGTTTCATTTATCTGTTCTGCACAGGTCTGCTTTATGTTTGAGATGTGTTGTGCTGCAACAAAGTGCCCGCAACTTCCTTAAACACATTATTCTGGGTGTAGGGTGCTCCAGAGGGAGTGATTGACAGATGCACGCACATTCGTGTAGGTGGGAATAAGGTTGCACTGACAGCAGGCATTAAAGAGAAGATCATGTCTGTGATCCGTGAGTACGGCACAGGACGTGACACGCTCCGCTGTCTGGCTCTGGCCACCCGAGACAACCCACAGAGTAAAGAGAGCATGGTACTGGAGGACTCAAGCAGGTTCATTGAGTATGAGGTGAGAAGGGCATTTCTGCTATAGCATACAAGTAATTAATTCTAAATATTTATTTATTTATTAATAGTCTGTTATCATAATTGCTGCTTTTCCTTTAGACGGACCTTACCTTTGTGGGATGTGTGGGCATGCTGGATCCGCCCAGAGCTGAGGTGGCAGCTTCTATCAAACTTTGTCGTCAAGCGGGCATCCGAGTCATCATGATCACAGGCGACAACAAGGGCACGGCTGTCGCCATCTGCAGACGCATTGGAATCTTTGGAGAGGATGACGATGTGTCACGAATGGCCTACACTGGCCGAGAGTTCGACGATCTGTCTGCTGCCGCCCAGCGTGAGGCAGTGCTCACTGCCCGTTGTTTTGCCCGTGTCGAGCCATCTCACAAATCCAAGATTGTGGAGTTTCTGCAGTCCTTTGATGAGATCACTGCCATGGTAAACTAGAATCCAGTGAAATCATAACACATACTCATTGAATGGTTTTATATATACTACTTTTCAAAGGCTTTGGTTTGGTAAGATTTTTTTCATGTTTTTAAAAATCTCTTACTCACCAAAGCTGCACTAACATATATATTAGTGCTGTCAAACAAAATTAATAAATACAAAAAAGTTTTTGTTTGCATGTGTTCTGTGTATATTTATTATGTATACATAAATACACACATACAGTATATATTTTGAAAATATTTACATGTCTATATTTATATTCATATAATTTATATTTTAAATAAATATATTAATATATAAACAACCTATTTTTCTGAAATATATACATGCGTGTGTGCGTGTGTGTGTATTTATATATACATAATATGTATGTGTGATGTGTATATTAATTATGTAAACAAACTTATTTTGGATGCGAATAATTGCAATTAATCGTTTGACAGCACTAATATATTACTAATGTTTTCTATTTTAATATATTTTAAAATGTAATTTGTGTGATAGCAAAGTTGAATATTTAGCATCCATTACTCCAGTCTTCAGTGTCACATGATCCTTCATAAATCATTTTAATATGCTGATTTGATGCTCAAGAAACATTTCTTATTATCAGTGTTGAAAACAGTTGTGCTGCTTTAATGAATAGAAATTTCAAAAGAACATTTGAAATAATAGAAGTCTTCAAAACATTATAATTTATAATTATTTAACATTAATTTATAATTTAACATTATAAATCTTTACTGTAACTTGATCAATTAAACGTGTCCTTGTTGAATAAAAGTATTTATTTCTTTCCACCAAAAAAAAAAAAAAGATCTCCCTGACTCCAAACTTTTCAACAGTAATGTATATTTATATAAAAATATGATTCTTTATTAAATGACTATAAACATGGAAGGATGTCTTCTGGATGGTTTATATTGTTGGAATCATTCTCTCTCAACTGACCTGCCATCCTGTGTTGATTCCCATAGACTGGAGATGGTGTGAATGATGCACCTGCTCTGAAAAAGGCTGAAATTGGCATTGCTATGGGGTCAGGCACAGCCGTGGCTAAGACTGCCTCTGAGATGGTCCTTGCTGACGATAACTTTTCCACCATTGTGGCTGCTGTGGAAGAGGGTCGAGCAATTTACAACAATATGAAACAATTCATCCGCTACCTCATCTCCTCAAATGTCGGCGAGGTGGTCTGGTAAGGATCTTAACCTTTTGCTAACATTTCAGGAATGCATTCTGTATTTTCGTTGGCACGTCCAAACTAAACTTATGACTCATTTAAAATTGCTCTTTCAATCCATTTTACTTGTACACGTAATCTGATGTATTTACAGACTTGAGGTAAGATTTTAATAGATGTTTTTGAAAGGAGCTTCTTACGCACACCAAGGCTGCGTTTATTTTATTTGAAATACAGTCCAACTGTAATGTTGTGAAGTATTAAAATATCTAATGACTAATGTTTCTATATTAATGTATTTTAAAATGAATGTAAAATGTATGTGAATTTTCAGCAGCCATTACTCTAGTCTTTCAGAAATCATTCTAATATGCTCATTTGGTGCTCAGGAAATAGGCAAAATAGAACATTTGAATAGAAAGTTAAAAAGGACAGCATTTGTATTATTTTTTTATGTTATAAATGTCTTTACTGTCACTTGTGATCAATATGAATAAAATGATTAATCTTACTGATCCCAAACCTTTGAATCACGAATGGTAGTATTTAAACAGGGTTTTCAATGAGAAGACCCTGGGTGTTACATACCAGAGTGGTTATTATACAAAATGTTTGTTATATTATGTTCTTCACTAAGTTGTTTAATCAAGGTTTATGATTCATCCTATATGTGCCAGAATGGCACAATTTAGTCTCTATCCTAAAAGTGATACTATATAAACGGCAGCACAGTGAAATTTATTCCTTGAGCAAACTCAGATCGCTGCCAAGGTCTTTTTGACATTGTTCCAGTTGTTATCTAATCGCATAACTCACAATGTGTATTCTCTCTGGCAGTATTTTCTTAACGGCGGCTCTGGGCTTCCCCGAGGCTCTGATTCCAGTTCAGCTTCTGTGGGTGAATCTGGTGACCGACGGTCTACCTGCGACCGCGCTGGGCTTCAACCCACCCGACCTGGACATCATGAGCAAACCCCCTCGCAATGCCAGAGAACCCCTCATCTCTGGATGGCTCTTCTTCAGATACCTGGCCATTGGCTGTGAGTGGATCACATTTATTTATTTATTTTTACTTTAGTTTTTACTTTTTTTGGCTAAAGAAAGTGAGATTTGACACATTGTTCTCCTTGTCACCCTGTAGGTTATGTGGGTGCTGCTACTGTAGGTGCTGCTGCGTGGTGGTTCATTGCTGCTGAAGATGGGCCCAGAGTCACCATCTATCATCTGGTTAGAAACTCCCCTTACATTTCAATACACAATTTGTTCTCAAACAAATGCATTCTAATTTTTAATTTTGCCTCTGTTACTTTTTTTTTTAATCCCCACAGAGTCACTTCCTTCAGTGTGCACCAGACAACCCTGAGTTTGAGGGTCTGAATTGTGAAGTGTTCGAGTCTCCCTATCCCATGACCATGGCACTGTCTGTACTAGTCACCATTGAGATGTGCAACGCCCTCAACAGGTCAATATCGGAAATGCGCTGCAAAATAGGAACAGCATTATCCCTGAATATGCCCCAATTAAGTCCCTATTTACATCTGCTATTAAGATTCATCTGACAATGCTGTATACACCTGGAAGTAACTTTTTTTGTAACAGTATGTGGTTAGATTTTGAAGGGTTTTTTTTCTTCCATTAACAATATCGATAAAGCACTTTATTAAATTCAGTTAAATTCAGTTTAATTGATTTGTATAGCAAATTTCACAATACATAGTCTTTAAGCAGCTTTACAGAATTTTTTTTTTTTTTTTTTTTTTTTTAACATTACAATTGGGAAGTATTCTGTTGAATAAAATTTGACAGTTTTGTTAAAAAAAAAAAAAAAAAAAAAGTTTCATTTGATGTAAAGTGACAAAGACATTTATGTTACATTTTCAAATAAATGCTGTTTTTTAGATGAGGGACAATACTTTTAAACCCCATTTACACTTTTATTCAGCTATCAGCTGAAATGGATTTTAATACCAGGTGTTAACAGCATAAGAGGTTGATTTATGTAAATATTCAGTCTCTTAAATTCACAATGTTATCTTGTTGATGTCCTGTCATAGTGTTTCTGAGAACCAGTCTCTGCTTCGCATGCCCCCCTGGGAGAACGTGTGGCTGCTTGGAGCCATCTGCCTCTCCATGTCCCTCCACTTCCTTATCCTTTATGTGGAGCCCTTGCCAGTAAGATCAGTTTTGATCAATAACATGATTAGTTTCAGTGTATTGGTTCTTTTTTTTTTTTTTTTTTTTTTTTTTTTTTGCAGTCTTTGTAGAATTTGTCTTTTATAATTCCAATTTTTAACAGTTCTAAGTGAATTTATGTATTTATATCATTTTGTGATCAAACCGTTCTGAGTTTAGTAAATTGTCCATTTATTATTTACTCTGTATAGTTAAAATGACTCTACGCTATTTTCTCTACAGATGATCTTCCAGATCACCCCGCTGAACTTGACCCAGTGGCTTATGGTGTTGAAGATTTCCCTGCCTGTCATCTTGCTGGATGAAGTGCTCAAGTTTGTGGCCAGAAACTACCTGGACAAGCCCAAAGACCTGGACAGTCCCAATGACAAGGCCTGCTCGCTCAGCACCTGCATGGAGGGCATTTCCTGGCCTTTCGTGGCTCTCTCACTCCCCCTGGTGCTGTGGATCTATAGCACTGACACTAACTTGGCCGAAATGTTCTGGTCTTGACTGAAATGAGCACAGATGTGTGTAGATAGTGTGTACGTGTGTCTGTGTGTGTGGTTGTGCGTTTAAAGTGTGCCTCCGCTACAGAGAATGTGTACGAGAAGGACAGGATTAACTCAAAAATAACCGTGATATAGAAACATAACCTTTTTTTTTTTTTTAACATGTCCAGTGGGGATTGAGGAGACCATCCAGACCTGAAGTCTTCAAGTATTAGTGACCATTGGTTTCTTTTTGTTATTGCATTTTTAATCATTTGTTTAATGTCTTATTTCAAACCAGTAGCAATTATGATGATATCCAATTTGTTTAATCCCCAAATTATGTTTAAATGGCTGAATGGAAAAAAAGTACTTGTGTACAGACATTTAACACTATTTTATGCAGTTGTTCATTTGTTGTTATTTGTTCAGTTTGCTAACAGAGAGCAGAGTGGGTAGGGTAGAGAGACAGAACAAGACAGAACTGTTTACTAATGTTTACCTTTGTGTCTTCGGCGTGAACATCGCTCAGAGCCAATGGACAAGCATGGTGTTTCAAAGCAGCATGGGAAAGAGAGTGCGGGACTGAATGTTTGAATGCTTCACGGTCAAATCCTCAGATGAAAGCTGCATGTTCTGTATTTTGCATGCATTTTGTGTGGTTTTTCACTTATGATTTGTACCTGTATGTCTTTCCCTATGTGTAATAACTTCCATTTTTATGAGTATACATTGTGTTTCCACTATTACCTGACACTTTTGATTAGTAAAGCCAGTTTTTCTGCACTAGGCAGAGTACAGCTACCTCAGGACTGTCAGATTAGACTCTCTCTGGTTGCTTCCCCCCCACTTAGCTTTACACCGCTTGTACACGTTAATGCATGAGGTGTGCCTCTATTTGATGATAAACAGAACTCAGATTCTTTTGGCCCTAACTAATCTGTTTTAATTTTTTTTATTATTATTTGTTTTCACTGTATTTTATAATTGAATGAACTTGCATTAACTTAATTTAGGGGTTTTGTTTTGCGTAGGGGTGGGCTGAACAAAAGATGTAAATGTTACCGTTTAGTGGGTAAGGCCAGAGACAGAGGAGTAGAAAATTTAACCAGCAAAGGTTTAGGTGTTGCATTCAAAACATGAATTTTAAATGCAAAGCTAAAATGTTTCATGCTACTTTTTTTTCTACTTTTAAGAAAATACACTCATGAACCATTTGAATTAAAATGCGTGTCTTCATTTTACTAGCTGGTCTGTTCCTGTGATGCAACACGGCAAGTTTTAGGAGCAAATATACTTGAATAAATGAAATTAATGTACAGAGATTTAGTTGCATAGCTGAGCACAAGATTGACAGCTGGGAGGGGCTTCCTTGCGAAGCGGCTTCCTGTTTGGCCCTCACCAGCCAGTCTGGTAGTGGCCTGTATATTTGTACACATGCAGCACATATATCTGAACGGTACAAAGATTTTTTCTTTTTATGAAATAGAGCTTTCTGGCATTTAGTTGTCCATTGCATCACACTAATTCTTGCTTGCTAAAATGGATGCATGTCCCTGACTATGCCCTTGGTGTGGAATTTCAGTATTTTTCTAACAATCCTGCACATTCCCTTAGCCTTCAGTGGACTTGCATTTAAGTGAGTGTCACTGACATTGCTGCCACACATTTCTCTGCTCCTTTTCACTATGTTACAACAATGTCCCGAAGCCTCAAGTTTTCTGACAATGGACCAACCCTGCTTACATGTAAATCTGTTAAATTCCCGCTGACTACTGTAGCTGTGTATAGCTGCATTTAACACATGGCCATATCAGCTTGAACACATTCCACTGTTATATTCCACTGCAATATATGCTGTTTTTAAGAAATATATAATATATTGTAAAGACTTGGTCAAATTACTTGCGTGATTGTTTTCTTTACCACATATAATTTCAATCTTGTCTCTAAATGAAATGTAAGAGTGGACTCAATAATAAAAACCATTCACTAGTAATAATTAATAAATGACAGAGAAATAAGAATAATGAGTGTATGGAAGCAAACAGCATCATTTTCTACCCTGCATGACAATGTCTACATTGCTAATGCTGATGCAAGGAGAGTTTGCTGCATTTTTTTTTCTGTGTAAATTGTCATAGTTTTATATACATGTATTATATAGTATAATGCATGCCTTCAGTTGTAATTAGCCAAATAATTTGATCTATATTTATATAGCAACTTGCTGTGTACATTGCTGCTAAATGGTATATGATTAAACATCATTTTACAAATAAACTCTGCAGTTAATTTTACCAATGCTGACGTTCATGCTTTGTGCCTCTCTGTGTGTTAGAAAAAATCCATTTAATAAATTTAAATATACATAAAATGAAGGAGTAGGATTTTCTTTTATTCAGTCTGTTACCTGAATCAGTGTCGTTGGTCAGTAGAAAAAACAAACTCAAAAGCGGCCAATATGTGCTTCTTGTTATTGTCCCTAAAATAAACAATAAACCCGTGAGTTCATTAATTAAACTTCCATCAAAAACAATAAGTGCCTGTTTGCTGAAAGTGTTTAAAAGACGTCCCGAGCTGGCCTTACTGCTGTAATATCTAAGATTGAACACTTGAAGGCGACAGAGACAATATTTGGCGCTAAAACACGGTCCAATTACAATGACATCATCTTATTTCACATATAAACACAGCTGCATCTTTTATGTAACCAGTGACCAAAATCAGTTAACTTGACAATAGCATAAATGAAGCCTGTCACAACGGAATGCAATTTTAGTTTCTGTTATTAGCTATACAAAAGTAAAGACACGAAAGGCTTTATATTTGCAAATTGTTATTGTACACAATGTTAGATTGTTATTTATCTATACCTAAGAAAGCAACTGAAAACAAAAACATGAAATATTTAGTGCAATAAGGACATTACAAAAATATTTATTCCACAGTGCTGTGTGTGCTCATTCTCTCACAGTTAAAAAGGCTGAACGAGCATGTAAACGCGACTCAGTTCAAACAAAACAGACAGCATTCCCCTAACACGCATTAAAAAGTTTGATATTTAAACCACACCACGCTTACTACAAGCTCCCTGACCTATGCGGTGAAGCAGCCTGTCGCTTTAAATCGAACCCATGCTGGGAGAGCTGTCAATCATGTCCCTTAATCCCGCCCCTTCCTGCAGCAGCAGCAGCAGCGGCGGCGTCTAGTGCTTTTCATACAGAGGCATTACGTACAGCAGACACGCCAAATCTGCACAGTCTAATTATCAGCGACAAAATGGGATAATCGTGAGCGTCTTTAGAGAATTTCGTCAACGGGAACTAAACGACCAAACAAGGAGAGTGATTTTTTTATTAATATTATTTCAAGTCTACACAGACGTAAGCACAAAGGGCTTTGGGGATAATGGTGATAAAAAAAAAATCTCATTATGAACGCAGGTCAATTGGAATACATCGCCACAGACACGACCGGACCGTATAATTTGTTTATGGCGACCAGTTTAATTTGAAAAGCGTTCTAAGGAGTATTTTGTTCATCTCGTGCGACCTGGAGAACAGATGCTGTCATTGTGCTGGGGACCGAGATTTGTGCGCGTGATATTCTGCAAGTGGTCTCGTCGGAATGGTGCGCGAGATGAGACTGCGCGTGCCTTTATTGTTTCCGCGCGACATGCTCAATAACGGTCGTTCTGTCGTTGAACAACTCGAGCCCAACGACGACAATTTTGGTACGGAAAGACTGAGACTTCTAGTGACAATTCCAGGGAAATCATGAACGAAGTGTTTTGTAAACGTTTGTATTAAGTGTTATCGAAGAAATATCCTTTATTATGAACGGGCACTGCCGACTTTTCATACTTTCCTCAATTTTCCTTTTCTTCAGCTAAATTCCACTTAGTTGGAGATACTTGACCGTGTGTTTCTGACTAATTTGGTATTTGCAAATAGCCTGAGCAAACACAATGGTGGAGCCTGTGGGTTTCATCGAAGCCTGGAAAGCACAGTTTCCAGAGTCCGAGCCTCCGAAGATGGAGCTGAGGTCTGTTGGGGGAATCGAACAAGAACTGGAGAAGTGCAAAGCGTCCATAAGACGCTTGGAAATGGAGGTGAACAAAGAGCGCTTCCGGATGATCTACCTTCAAACGCTGCTGGCCAAGGAGCGAAAGAGCTACGACCGGCAGAGATGGGGTTTCAGGAAGCCACCTCACATGACCGAAGGGGACCCCCAAGCTGTTGGGGCCGATTCACAGCATCTCCATGCACAGGAGCAGGGACAGCCAGAGCGCAGCAGGTTTCAGCCTGTGGGGGAGTCCAGAGCGAAACCACGACCACCCCCTGCCAGGAAGTCAGCCTCCCACGGTGATGGATTGGAGCTACAGTCCTCATTCGAGGCGCACCAGGCAGGGCCGGTCAGTGAGACCGACGGGCTCTCGCCATCCACACAGAGGGGTGGGGTTTCCCCTCGCAGACCCCATCCACCGCCTGACAAGGAGTTGCCCTCGGATCCATCCCTCAAAGACAAGCCGGGCATGGGGCTCGGGGTGGCTGCCTTGCGTTCGAACTTTGAGAGAATCAAACGGGCCAACTCACAGTCAGCCAGTGATGGAAAATCAGGCCAAGAGAAACCGTTCTACGCCAACGTTGAGTTCCATCACGACAGGGGCCTGGTAAAAGTCAACGACCGTGAGGTCTCAGACAAAATTAGCTCTCTTGGGAACCAAGCCATGCAGATGGAGCGCAAAAGGTCACTTCATTCACTTCCAGGCAACCTTGCTACGGTCGCAGGTGATCTTCGCCCCAGGCCTGTCTATAGGGGACGCTCTACCGAAAGCACCTGCGGATACGACGCCGAGTATGAAGATGGTGAACCCAGTCCTCGCTACAACACTGCGAGACCAAACGGGGCCAAACCACCACCGCCGCCATGGCAGCCATCTGATTTCCAGCCATACACTAGTGTTTACGTCGGAGGGATGATGTCAGGAGAAGGTGGTGACGGTAGAGTCACTATGAGAGACCATGGAGGAAGTGATGATCATCTTCTCACCTGGCCCAGGAGGTCGTACTCTCCCGGAAGTTTCGAGGATGTGGGAGGCGGAGGAGGCGGATACACACCAGACTGCAGCTCCAATGAGAACCTGACGTCCAGCGAGGAAGACTTCTCCTCGGGACAGTCCAGTCACGTGTCGCCCAGCCCTACGACAGCCTACCGCCGCCCACTCCGAGAGAAGAGTCGCTCACCTTCTCAGAACTCCCAGAATTCTCAGCACTCGTTTGACAGCAGCAGTCCCCCTACACCGCAGACACAGAAAAGACACCGACAGCAACATGTCGTGGTGTCTGAGGCCACCATTGTGGGCGTAAGGAAAACAGGACAAATCTGGCCCCATGATGGAGACTCCATTGCCTCCAGTCGGGCTTCCCATGATAACAGTTACCATGGAGATCTAGGTAAGTCATGATTATGTTGTTGTTGTTCTGTTTTTCTTATCATAGGTGAAGAGGTTCCTAACAAATTCCATTTGTAGTGAAAAATGAATGGCTTTAGATAAGCAAAATTGGTTGCTGCTGTAAGACTGTAAATGAGATGTAACATCACTGATGACATCATTGTCAAGCTGATACACTGGGTAGCAATGTGCAGCATGGCTGAATAATTGCAAATCAAAGCTTTTGGCCAGACACACTCTCCTTACAGTGATAATGAGTGGGCATTTTGTGTTTTTCTTCTACTCTGCCTGCTTGATCAGTCAACTTTTCAGTTTTTGCCTCCTTTTATATTTTGTTGTTCTTCCATTAAATCCCTCCTCTGTCAGCTTATCTGCTTCCCGTCCCAAGCTATTGTCCACTTTTGTTTCACGCTATGTCTGTATCGGTCAGATACCGTGGCGACTGCTTACTGCGGTTGGTTAGTCCGGTCCGATGAGACTCATATATGAGGAGTAATTAACTGGACAAGCTTATTTATGATCATGAGGTCAAGATGTGCGTATCAGAGTTTGATTCTTTATGCAGGAGAGGAGCCGAGGAGCTTTCACTCTTGTCACATGCTGCTGTGGGAATCTCCCAAGCAGGACAAAGACCCAATGAATGAGTGTAAATTGTCATACATATTTGCATTCATTTTTATGGTAGCCTACTGTATGTTAATACCATGAATAATAGACTTGGGAGTTTATAAGGAAGAAATCATTCAGTTTCTGTGATTGTTTCAGTGGAGTGAAGTCAGTGGAGCTCATGTGATCCATCTCTTGTGAAATGCTGTAGTCAAGTGTAGGCAAAAGAGGGACAATGAATGATTTCACTTTTCTAATTGATATCCATGTACAGCAATATGAAAAAAAAAAGACGTGGTAAACCTTGTTGCTGTTCTGAGAGTCTGATAATCATGTGATAATCTTATGTGTTGTGCGCTTCTGCAGTTTACATATGTTTTTCCTGCATGATGTTATTTTTAGCAGCAAAACTCTTAAGCAGCAAAAATCCCTTGTAGAGGGCCAGGGAAAATGTTGAGAGGGCAAGTAAAATATAAACTACTGGTCCAGTTGGACCAGTGAAACAGTGAATCAACTGAAAAAAATCCTTAATGGTCTCTCAGGTGCACCAAGGCTGCATTTATTTGATCAAAAATACAGTAAACAGTAATATTGTGAAATGTTATTACAATTTTTTTTTTATATATATATATATATATATATAT
>JAFVLL020016243.1:0-12330 GCA_021397915.2 Tor tambroides
ATAACGCAACATTCCTGCATTGGCTTTTGTAAAGTTGAAGCCTGCAGCTCCATTGGCTTGAACTGTAACTTCCCTTGACTTTGGCCTGACGGTAAACTGTCCGCCAAACCCAGCCAAAGATGACAGCAGGAGTATTTAAAGAAAAAGAAAGCTTACACTGTGATTTATGATTTTTTTTTTTTTTTTTTTTTTTTCCCCCTGCCCTAAACATAAATATTACTATCACTGAGAGTTCACTGCTGCCTTTGTGGAAAGTCATTTTTTCTTGTATAGAGGGAGTAGGGAATTTCAAAAATAAACTTGGATGCAAACTAGTCTTGCGCTTCTTCTTTTTTGAGTACAAAGTTAACACTTTACAAAAAGGTCTCGTATGTTAACATGGAAAAAATATTGTTCATTGTTAATGCATTACAGTATTTATTAACCTTTGTTAATGCTACTTAATAATGTTCATGTTCACAGAGCATTAACTAATGTTATCGGATACAATTTTTGATTTTAATGTTCTAGTAAATGTTGAACTTAACATGAAATAAGATTAATAAATGCTGTATAAAGTTGTTCATGTTAACTAATGTTAAACAAATGAAATCTTATTGTAAAGTGTTTCCAATACTTCTATATATATATATATATATACACATTTGTAACAGTGTATGGAATGTCCCACTGTCTTGAAAGGCTTTTTAATTTTAATTGTTTTGAATTGTAATGTTTTTTTGTTTTTTTTTTAAATAAAAAAAAAGTCCCACTTTTTCACTATTTATGGCACTGTTGGAAAAGGCATACTCGCAAAATACTAAATGTATTAAAAAAAAAAAAGTTACATGAAGCAATGCTTGCTTTTTACACTGTCTGGTCACTTTAGTAATTTTGTCATAAGATGCTGTGCATTTAATTCACAAGTAGGAAATCAAAGCAGCTCTTTTACAGTAAGCCACATGCTGTGCATAGGAAACCTGCTGTTTACTACAGAAATATATGCCTTTTCAAATACAGACTTGTATAACCATTTTTGTAGTATTGAATATCCAGGTGACCTACTATTTTTGCACACTATTGTATGTGCTGTACTAAAATACAATGCAATGACTTTACATTTATAGTGAAGAATGAAACAGTAGAAATTGGTCAAATAATGAATCGGACCACCAAGTGTTCAGACCTTATGCAAAATTTTATTAAAAATGCAAAGTAGCGGTGTAAGTCCAAGATAATTAGTTTTTTTACAATCATTTTTGCATTAGCAGAATGTCATTTTTCAAAACTTTAGACACATAATTCACAACTGAAGATCAAAATGCACATTTTTCAAAACAACACTTTTTCCAAATGCTTGGATACAAGACACATGAGCCAAAGATCTTTTGTTCATTGAACTAAAATCACTGCTTCAAACTAACACAAAGTATTCAAAATGCAACTCGCATTACATCTGAATTGAGTGTCTATTCATTTCATTATAATGATCTATCAGTTGCTACAACTGCTCAAAATGCTATGTAACTCTTGCATTACTCTTGAAGCATAGTTTTATGCAACAACATTACGAAAGTGAAGCAACTGAGGACTATGTTCAGGTATGATCAGTTTCAAGATGCCTGTTGTTGGGAGAAAAAAAAAAATCCCTAAAATTCTATATCATTATCAGTATTTGTTTTTCCTACAGTAAATGTCTTTTTAGAGGGTGATAGAGCTGGAAGCTGATGAAAACCATTCATATTTTTGGATGAGGCAGGCTTTACCCTGGCCAAGAGATGGTTGAGAGGGACCCAGGTGAAAAACAAGTGTACTTCCATAATCTACTTCAAGTGCTCTATTTTTGTACACTAATTTTGTAATTAATACTAAAAATGATTCTTTAATACTTCTTACGATAAACAAGATCATCTCAACTGTGCTATTTTGAGACCATGAATATGAACTAAAATGCACTTTTAATATATGAACTAAAATGCACTTTTAACACTATCTCTGCATTTAAAAAAATGTATTTAGTCACCACTTGTAGTACACTTGAACCCATCTTTCATACAGTAGTACACGTGTACTACAAGTGGTAAATACATTTTTTAAATGCAGAGCGAGTATGTTAAAAGTGCATTTTTGTTCATAATCATGGTGTCTCAAAATAGCACAGTTGAGTACACTTAGATGATCTTAAGTTTATCATTTTTAGTAGATTAAGTACAAAATTAGTGCGTGAAAATAGAGCACTTTAAGTACATTATGGAAGTGTACTTGTTTTTCACCTGGGGACCCAGAATGATGTTCTCTGTGGGGCTCGACCCCCCTCACTGAATGTGATTTTGAGGGGCCCCATAGCAAAATCAGTGCAATGGGCCCAGAATTCCTAGCAACAGCACTGAGTGCAATCATGGTTTCAGGCCCATCCACACTTTATCACCTTGTATTTACCCCCATGCTCTCCTTTCCTTACTGTTACCCGACTGAGGAGTTTTTCTCCACACGGAGGTGGAAGGTTCACAATAGGCTCCTCACAAACAAGTCTCTCTTCTCCAGGCCATAGATGATACATGCAATGCCATCACAGGGGACCAATGGCCTGTATTTGCCATACCAGAAGATCTTTAGCTAATGAAAAGATCCAATATGATGTGGATGAGAACCTGTGGCCAAATCCACAAGACAGGGTTGATAAACACATAGAAGTGCAGCGAGGGACACTCCAGTTGACATTTTACTGTAGGCCTACTGTAGTGTTATCTTTTTTTTTTGCGAGTTGATTATTTCATCAATGATTTTCAAATTTTGTTTAATGATTCCAGTGTCTGTACTTTTCTCTCTAGTCTATTACAATGATGTATGAATGTGTAGAACCATAATGAAAGCTGCATCATATGTTTTGAACAATGATTGTACTAACAACTACACATTGAAACTACGAGTATCTTGTGTGTGGGTGATCTAAAGTAATGTTCCTATGATATTTCATAAATTAGTATTTTGAACCAATGCTTCTGCAAATGCAAGGCTTCTTTAAAGATGCAAAGTTTTGAACAATGACATGAAGGTTGTGTTATTAGTGCAAAAATGATTGTAAAAAACTGAAAATGCTATTTGCTAAATTAAACACGCAACATATAGTTTACTATATAGTTGCTATTATTACTAACTAGAGTTTGAAACATTGGTTGCACATTTAAATACTGCTATAGAGTAAAACAGATGGTCGTTTATGACTGGGATGTTTTGCATCAAACGTCAGAGAAAACTTGGTAACACTATTTTAAGGTGTGCTTGTTATATGTACTTCCTATTATAATAATAAATTATGCATTACTACATTCAAGTAACCCTAAGCCAAACCCTAAACCTAACGTAATGATTACTCAGTACTTAAATGTATAATTACACTGTAACAAGGACACCTTAAAATAAAGTGTAACCGAAATCTTCACTGTTTAATTAATTAAAGCTGGTGTTATTATATCAAATGAAGCCACCAGCTGACTCGAGACTACAATTACCATACATTCTTACTGCAAAGTATTACTAATATTTCAATTAGAAAATAAGATCTTGATTAACATTAAAGCATAAGTGAACATGATCTAACAAGTATTTTTTAATACAGTATTTCAATAAAAATACAACTGTTAATATTACTACATTGATTTCTTGTAGTGAACAAACGATATCATATGCATTGTAATATTCGCAGCGGTTATCATAAAGCAGATTTTAAAACGAGTGGCTCATTTATAAATTCGTACAACCTTGCCTTCATGGTGTGGAAATACCGTAAAAACGAAAAACAAGACAAGCGCAGCGCTGAAAAGGGGCGGAGCTACATAAGGTTTATCGCTAAAACCACAAATACATTTTCTGTAGTTTTTATACAAGGTTTAAAAAAATATCTATTTTGCTAAACATGTGCTTTTCATTGAAGATGTGTTTTGGGCTGGATGCGATAAAGAAAAGAAAAAGCATCACTCAGACAAATGTTTAAATCATGTTTATTTTGCAATGACAAAAATACCACGTCTTTAATATAAACAGATGCTACGATCAAGACTTAACAAATACAAATTGAGTTTCAAATACATTATAACCTTTGGAAAAAAATCCTTAACACTGTGACTTTTCAGAGTAAACGCCAAACAAATCTTTAAAACAAAAACTGTCATAGGTAAACCCCCCGTTTCCCCCCATTATTAACTGTTTCTGCATGCATCTTTCTACAAATCAAAGAAAGAAAGAAAGAAAGAAAACGGCTGGTGTTCTGCTTGTCTTTGACTATAAAAATAAAGCCATCTTTATACTGGCATCAAAGCATGTTTCTTAGAAAAGAACGAACTGCCTTGACAACATCGCATCGTTTTGTTTGGGATCCAATAAGAACAGAACAAACAGAAGCTGCTGCGCCGTCATGATTAAACACACAAAGATCGGATGAAAAGCTGCACGATACAATATTTAAAAGCAGAGCGATGGCTAGCGGCCTCCAGACTTGCGTCCGGCCCAGGATCTGGAGCGCGAGCGGGAACGGGACGGCGAACGGGAGGCGGAGCGGACGCGGGGCTCTTCCTCACGGGATCCGGTCGACGCCTGCAGCTCTTCCGCCGGCGGACTGGCCGATCTGGACCGGGAGCGAGAGCGCCGGCTCTTGGACTTGTATTTGGAGTCGCGGGATGGAGAGCGCGAGGCTGATCGGTGGCGTCTGCGGCCGTGATCACGTGACCTGTGTCTGAGCACAAAACATGTGATTTACTGACTATGCTGCTGAGCTTAATGCATTATTGTTTTAGCGCCATGAATTCTAATCTTTGAGTGCAATAAATTAGGGATGCATGATATTAGATTTTGCCGATATCCAATATTTTTCAAATCATTTTGGCCGATACCGATATATATATTTCCCTTTGTTTTGAAACAACCAAGTCTCTCCAGTGCAGAAATTATAACTAAATTATTTTTAATTTTGGTCAGTTGTTTGCTTCAAGACCGACCACACAGCTGACGTGATCTTATCACAATCACACCCTGAGCACAAGTGAGCTTTAGTGATCTGTCTTATCGGCATATTTTTTTCAAATCGGCCGATGCCGATGTTTATATTTTAAGCCTTTATCGGCCGATTCCAATGCCGTTCCGATAATATCGTGCATCCCTACAAATAAATAAACTTTCAGAAAGAGAACGCAGCCTCTTGATGTGAATGCACTGAGCTTTACCTGTCATTCTCACGACTTCTGCTCCTCCGGTGTCTGCCGTGCGAACGAGAGCTGTTCAAAAACATGCAAAACATCATAAATTTTAAAATAAAAATGTAATGCATCAATTTTATTTATAATTAAATAACAATAATAGCAAAAAAAAAACATTTTGAAAGTTCAGGATGGTTTATGGATATGTCAAACAACATGCAAATGTAAAAAGAATTAAGCAGTAAAATAACAGTGATTTTTTAAATTAAAATATATATTAATATTATATATATTAGTTTGTGCAGTTCAATAAAAAAAATTGAGATCAAAAGTTAAAAAATAATTTTATTAAATTTTTTATTTAAAAAAAAAAGAACAAAATAAGACTTAACAGTAATTTTAAAAATTATTGTAATTATTATTTTATACAACAAATTATTTTGTGCAGTGCAATAAACATGAAGTTTAAAATAAGTTCAATGATGTGTTTTGTTTTTTTTTTGGAAAAAATATTTTTGTATTGCTCATTATCAGTAAATGTTAATAGTGTCACAATATAGATTTTTTTAATGAACAATTCTAATGGAATATAATCCACTTTTTCTGTCTGTATGTTAGACTGACGTGAAATCAGATCAGTATGTTTGTTCGTTCTCACTCTCTGGGGCTTCCTGATCTGCGCGCGCGGCGTTCGTATGAAGGACTGCGAGATCTGCTTCTGCCGTAACTGCGGCTGCGTGAGCGTCTGCGCCGGCCGTCGCGCTCATAGTCATCATACCGCGAGTCGCTGCGAGGAGAGCGCTTCTCTTTGGATTTCATCTGACCAGGAGCTGCACGTGACAACACAAATGACAAAGACAAATGCATGCAATTTAGTAATGTTTTAAATTTTTTTTTGAAATGTTATAAAATATAATATTAAAGAAATACTTTCAAAAATAAATATTTAAATGCATTTATACTAGAGAATTCACATTTTTGCCGTTCAAAAACTTTATATTAATATACATGCAATTTAGTAATGTTTTTAATCTTTTTTTAAATGTTATAAAAAAATAATATTAAAGAAATACTTTCAAAATTAAATATTTAAATGCATTTATACTAGAGAATTCACATTTTTGCAGTTCAAAAACTTTATATTAATTTCTGGCATGCAGAAAACCAGCGTCATACTCTTCCTGTCTCCTTGAGCGAACTGAATCTCGATCTGCCGTCCACAGATCCACTTCCTGTCCAGGTTATGCAGCGCATCCTCCGCGTCACGAACGTCCTCGAACATGCTGATGCGGTTAAGGCTTTGTATTTTTACACAACGGTGAACATTCATATGACAGAAACTGAACTCACCATCTCAATATTCACCAAAAACATTACAGATCATACAGCAAAACACAAATAATCATCTGAATTAATTGTGATAAACGGCAACAGGGGAAGGTGTTTGATGAAATCACTCTCAAATTATGAAAGAAATGCAAAAAATTTCCTAAGTTTATTTAAGGGTCTTTCTTCCAACTTCAGGCACTTTTGTGTGAACAAATCAAGAAAAAAATTAAAAGAATATCTTAATGATGTCATTTCCAATCCAGTTATGCAAAAAAAGATGTGATAATATTTAATTGTGTGTATTAATTAATTTGATTCATTACTATTATGTTTTGTGTATATTTTATAGAAATAAGGAAAATAAAAGCTTAATAAACAAATAATTTAAAGGATATGTTATAAAAAAATAATGTATAGAACACTAATTAACACTAGAAGCACTAAAATAAAAAAATTCATACTAAAATAAATTAAAAAATAATAAAAATGACAAAACCACAAAATTTCTTTAAACATTAAACAAATGTTTTTATTTAAAAAAAATATATATATAAGATATTAATATTTAAAAAAATATGACAAAAGCACAACTAAATTACTAAAAAACAAAATGAAAATATAAAAATAAAAGCTTAAACAAATTAAAGAATTATTTACGAATTTATAAAATATTAATACTAGGAGCACTAAAATTAATAAAATAAATTAATACTAAAATAAATAAAATAAAAATGACAAAATTACTACAAAAAATGCAAGAAATATTAATAAACGCGAAAACTACTAACTAGAAATATATAAAAGCTAAAATTAAAAAAATACCAGTAATATTAAACAAATATTATTTTTATTAGAGCTGCAAAACGATTAATCACATTCAAAATAAAAGTTTATGTTTACATACTGTGTGTGTACTGTGCATATTTATTATGTATATATAAACACACACACGTATATATATATTTGTGTGTATATATATATACACACACTTGTATATATTTAAAAACATTTGTATGCATATATTTATACTTTTATATAATTTATGTATAAATATTTTATATATATAAATCTAACATTTTTCCTTAATATATACATGTGTGTATTTATATTTACACAGTACACACACATAGTATGTAAACAAACTTATTTTGAACGCGATTAATCATTTTTATTAAATAATATTATATTAAATATAAATACTGAAAAAATAAAAATGGCAAAAGCACAACTAAGTTACTAAAACACAAAATAAAAATAAAAGCATAAACAAATTCTAATAATAATTTATAAAATATTAATAAGCACTAAAATTACTAACTGGACATAAATAAAAAATAACACTGAAATAAATATGAAGGAAAACTAAATATTAATAGTAAAAACACTACGTTGAAATGATTAAGTGTGATAACTGGGTTCAGAAAGTTCCTGCAGTTAAAGAAAACCCCGTAAACGTTGAAGTGGACAGGAGCGAATCAAAGGGAAAGAAATGATGGATTGTAAAACTGCCTTTGATTACGTACAGAAATCATGTGCTCTGTAATGGTAGGATACAGCATTAAAAAGGGTTACCTTTAACATGCTTGACCTTTGACCTTCAGCTTGACCTTTATTGTCTTTAACCGCCTCCGAGAAGGACTTGGGGATGTCTGTGCCCAATAACCTTTAGTCTTTTCCTCTTTCTTTGGTCAGAACGAGGCCTTGACTCCAATTTTGGTCCCCTTTGAATCTTCAAGCTTTAACTCTCTCTTTATTGTCTTTGTCTTGAATCTACTCTACATCGGCCCTTTTAAATATTCTTTGTAGGGAAGGTCTCCAGAACTGTATGTCTTTACATTTTCTGAGACAACAACAGAGGAAATATCGGTTAGGAGACAAACATCGGACATGTCCACGGCCAATCAAGCTTTAAAGAGACTTGACACCCAAAAATCACAATCATTTTCGTCCGATTACAATGGAAGCGAATGGGGACTGGAGCTGAGGAGCTCTAAAAAAAGTCTTCTGAAGGAAATATATGGGAATAAGTCACATGGGGGAACTTTTAACAGCTCTGGTCCCCATTCACTTCCATTAGATGGAAAAGAGCAGCTTGGACATTCGGCTCAGTCTCTCTTTTTGGCTTCCACAAAAGGAAAAGTCTGAATTTTTGGATGAAACGTCCCTTTAAAAGTTCACAATGTGTTCTTTCCTTTACACATTTGCCTACAAAGGATATTGTACGTATGCAAATCCTCTTGGTCTCCGTGAATAGAAGTCAACAGGAACGTAGACATCTACTATAGGTCCGTAACGACCAAACTCACGACGCAAATCCTCTGGCCTAAAGTACCATGAAATCACAGGACATTCATTTGTCTCTCTGAGAGGTTTCCCAGAGTGCTTTGAGGAAAATCACGTGATGCAAGCTCTCATATTTGCTTCTGTTGAAGCCACAAAAATCATGCTTGATTCCCAAATTCATGAAGAATTAAACTGAAGAGACTCACCAATCCGTCTGATTTAGGCAACATTCATAATTCTCATTTAGTTTCAGTTGAAGCATTAAAATTAGTAACTGGAAATAAATAAAACCTAACACTGAAATAAAAATTATATTTTAAAATAATAATAAAAATCCACACAATATTACTAAAAAAAAGAAAATAAAAAAAAAGAATAAATTATAAAAATAAATAAATTAGAATACATGAACACTAGAAGCAATATAATGTATATACTGTATAACTAACTGAAAGCTGAAATTAAAAATCAAAAACAAAAGCATAAAAATTAATAAAACAAAATTACTAATATTTAAAAAATACTCATGACAAAAGCATAAACAACACACTAAAACATAAAAATAAAAGCTTAATAAACAAGTGATAAAGAATAAATTATATTATAAAAATAAATGATAAACTATCAATAAACACTAGAAGCACTAAAATTAGTAACTGGAAATAAATAAAACTAAATTTGAAATTTCCAAAAAAAAAAAAAAAAAGTAGTCCATAAATAAAATAAAAAATCCAAAAATTACATTTCTAAATATTAATACCAAATAATTAAATACATTTCCAAAATAAATGAAACCTAAATATAATTTTATTATAAATTAACAGTAATATTTTAACATACATACATATATATATATATATATATATAAAAAATTATAAAAACACTAAAAATGACTGAAAACACAAAAACGATGAATAAACAAATTCTAAATTGATTTGATTATTAAGAAAAATGTATTTTCAATTGATATAAGTGCTGTCAAATGATTAATCGCATCCAAAATTAAAGTTTTAGTTTACATAATATGTGTGTACTGTGTATATTTATTATGTATATATAAATACACACACACAGTATCTATTTTGAAAATATTTACATGTATATTTATATTCATATAATTTATATTATATATAAATATATTTAATATATAAACAACCTTTTTTTAATAAATATATACATGCATGTGTCTATTTATATATGCATAATAAATATACACAATACAGACACATTATGTAAACACAAACTTTTATTTTGGATGCGTAAATTCTGGTATATTTGCCATACTGTATAGGCCTAAGTGATAGATCTTATTTTGGGAAACATATACAGGCACAAAGTTTGAGCAGACATTATAAACACAAAAAATAACCCACCACCAACTTTTACATGCATGAAAATCTTCAGTACGTTAGTTTCAACAAGAATCGATTAGTTGAAGCATTTCATGCTAACACTGAGTTAAAGATACAGTAATCTGTGAAGATATTTTATCTTTGAAATCTGAGTCCGGAATGTCCCTCATTATGTATGCAGGTTCCTCATTAATATGCATGCATCTAATACCAGCCAAAACACGAAGAAACCCAATCCTGCTTCAAATGTTAGACTAAAAACATTCTACATACGAGATAAACATATCAATTATGTATTTATTTACCATTTAATCCATCTTAACTCTAGTAACTAGTAGGAAGTACGTTAGCCTAATGCAAAATAGACAAAACCCGCACACTAGTATGCTGGTTTATGAATTTAGCTTTAGATAAGCGTCGAAACATGAAGTATATATAGTATATTAATGCACACGACAGATTTCTGATAGTTCGTGAGATTTTAGCGACGCAAACGCGGCCGACGCAGACCGCTGCACTAACTAGTACTCACTAAGCGCACTAACCTGCTGTCATCGGAGATGTTTCTGATGAACAGAGACGTGTTTGGAGGTCGCATGTATCTCGCCATGATAAAAAACAAAACAAAACCGCAATCTTTAGCTCCTCGAACGCACAGAAAGACACGCAGCGCGCGCAGGCCGCAGTCCTGACCAACGTGCTCACGTACACAGCGCGCGGGTCACGCACAGCCACGCGCATGCGCGCCATGACGTCACCGCCGAGCCGAGACAAAGATTTTTGTTTGCATAATTGTGTTTTTTTCTTTTTTTCTTTTATATAGGCCTATATTTTTTGCAGAATATAAAAATGACATATTTTGATATTTATAAAAATGATTAAAAATAAAAATGTGTTGTTGTTTTTTACAGTCGATGGTTTACATACGCATGTAATGTTGTGTACGGTCTTGTATGGTCTTTAAAAAATTAAATATTTACGGAAATAAGCCTTTAAAGTTATGAACGCAGAAGTTCAATAATATCTAAAAACATTATAGAGTCTGAAAAATAAAAAAAAAGCTGTAGAATGTGTTAATATCTGTTAAATATTTTAGTTTTTCCTAATTTTTTTAGGTTTATTATATTTATATCTTTTGATTTTATTTCTTCATTTATATATTTTTTGTTTATCTTAATGAATATGTTTAAAACAAATAAACATTTATTCATGGAGAGCAACATATGATTCATAAATAATCTGTTTTAAAATGCGCGTTACTCATCTTATGAATGATTCATCTTTTACATTTTTCATTTTATATTTTAATTTTTTTTTACCTTTTTTAAACTTACAATTTAAAAACACTTCATTCTACCAGAAATGTTGAACTGATTTCTCATGACAAAAATATTTTACATGTTACAATGTGTGTTTTATATGATAATTTCATATAATTTATTAATTACAGTACATGCTGGCCTAATGGTTTGGTATTTCTGTATGCTATGGTTTACATTTTTGTTCATATTACAGCAAATTTGATGGAAATGTTTGTGTATTTCTTGTTTGTTAGTTTGTTTGGGCGAATAATGCAACACACACTAGTATGATAAACCACAGCTTTATTTAAATAGCCAGTGCTGATCAAACTCTTCACATCTTCTTGCTCCTCCTGACCATGGTGGTTCCTCCTACTGTCAGGGTCTGGAAGAAGAAAATGACAAATGTTCATATTTGACAGATCTAGCCAGTTCTGAGCTCTGATGAGCAACATGTGCAGATGATCAGTACAAACCTCAACCATCTCTCCTCCCTTGATCTCCTGGATGTGAGAGAATCGATCAGTCTGACAGACCAGCTTCCCTCCCTCCAGCTTGACAATGCACTGAAACACAAGAGAATATAAGCATCGTCCGGCACAAAATATTATTCAGAATATATTTTGCATGGAATTTATTCATAATTATTCATATATGCACATATTATTCATCATTTTATTTGCATGTAATATTACAAAATATTTGTAAAAATGTATATAAAAATTATAATAGATCAAATTATATATATATATATATATATATATATATATTTTTTTTTTAATACATAAAGTGCATTAAAATATATATATATATATATATATATGGGTCAAAGACGTAAAGATGTCCGCATCAAAAGAAATTTACAAAAATGATTTTATGTCCATAGAAAGCACA
>JAFVLL020016243.1:22342-101006 GCA_021397915.2 Tor tambroides
CATCCCTGAGCGTCGGCAGAAGCCTGAGAAGGACGCAAGGGTGTGCACTGTGTTCTAAGAACGAGCGAGTGGATATCCAGACATCGGAGAACGACTAGCAACGACGTGAATTATGTCTTACTATAACCGAGAACTGGTGGTATTTTTTATTAAATATAAACTCTCACAGAGGAACTACCCCTACAATCACATTGAATTTACAGAAGACACAAATCGGACTGATGCGGCAGAAGGGAATGATGAGGAGGAGGCAGCAGGAACGACGACCCTCGTTAATGGCTCCCTGAACGGAACAAGTACTGGTTCCACTGGGACCCCACCAAGGTCCCCCGCTTCAACCCCCCAGCGTCAGACGAACGGGACTGGGGGTCTGGACGCGGTAAAGGAGGCGCTTCGTGATTCTGCCAACGAGTTTGAGCTGCGTTATTCCCAAGCATTCAACGACCTGTCCTCGCAGCTCCACATCACGCCTGCCACGGCGTACCAGAGCTTCGAGAGCGTGATGGATGAGGTGTTCCGCGACGGCGTCAACTGGGGGCGCATCGTGGGACTGTTTGCTTTCGGAGGGGCTCTGTGTGTTGAGTGCGTGGAGAAGGAGATGAGCCCACTGGTGGGAAGCATCGCAGATTGGATGACCGTCTACCTAGACAACAAAATTCAGCCCTGGATCCAGAGCCAAGGAGGATGGGTGAGTGGAAAGTTACTTAAATTTTTTTTTTTTTCTACCATGTTAGTTTTCTTCAGTTTGATTCCAAACAGCCTCTATGTATGTAACCTGTTCAGATGTATAGTTTTGAGTTATTTCCATCTCAAATCATCCTGTTGGATCAGAAGATATCTGTTCATTGCATTTAAACCACCCTTGGCCAATCTTTATATAGAAAAGCTGTCTTTAAAGGACTCAACAAAGAGATGAAAATTCTGTCAAACCTGTAAGACTTTGGTTAATCTTCAAAACACTAATGAGGATATATTTAATGAAATCTGAGAGGTTTCTGTGCCTCCATTGAAAGTCCAGGTAACCAAAAGCTAGCTAGAACATCCAAAAAGGTCATAAAGCTGTTATAAATTGAATCCACGTGAATCCCAAAGATCAAGGATCTTCTAAGTTTTAGTTGCCAGTACTTTCAGTGGAGGTACCGAAAACTCTCAGGTTTCATTGAAAATATCTTATTTTTTAGTTTTGAAGATTAAGTCCTATGGGTTTGGAACAACATGTGGGTTAGTAAATGACAGAAATTTACATTTTTTTGGTTGTCTATCCTGTTAAGAATTCTGTTGCCATTTGAGATTCAAATACTTTATGAAGCTTTTAACAGACTGTAATAGTCCAGGAAAAGTGGATGTTATTGATGAAAGAGCATATTTTGCATGGCCAAATCTGCTGGCTCCCTTGGGTCCAGACGGGGCTGTTTTTAGCGCCTGCCCTCTCTTGGGCCTGGGTGGGGATGCTGAAACTCTGTGGAGGGGAAAGGAATGGGAGATAAGATAGCAGAACCACAGCTACTGGTCAGCTGATTATTGATTTCTATAGTCTTAATTCCCAATCGAAACTCTACAGAAGGGAGCGGAGACAAGAGCGTGTGGGAGATGAGCGCACATGTTGGGAATGGAGGGGAATGCACTGACAGTTCATTGTTTTCCCTTTCATCTTTTGTCTTTTTATTGTTTTCACTTTTTTTTTTCTCTCTCTCTGTTATTTCCCCTCGGTCTGCTGTCCAGTGATGAAAGGCGGGCATGAGTAAAGTCATGTGAAAATCCTTTGTGCTGGTTCTCTTCTTTATGTAGGTTGGACGAGTGGCAGGTAATGGAGGGGTCCTGGCCAAGTCAGCTTTTTCTCTTTGTGATCAGGGCTGCGATCTGATTGGGTGAGGGTGAGATAGGGAAGTGGATTGTAAAGGTCATTTTTAACAAGGCTGGTTTATTGAATGGTGCAGAGAACAGACTCTGATTGGCAGACTGGTTTTGTTAATGTTGTTTTTCGTAGTTTAGATGCTTATTTTCATTCGTCAATGTGTCATTTACAAAATCATGTTTTGTTCTAGAGCTTGCATTTTTTTTCTTCCCTTGACATTCCTTTTTTCTATCTTGTGATTGTCTTGATTGCACAAAGAATACGGAACTGTGTAGAAAGTAAAAGTCAACACGTCATTTTATCTATAAATTTGGATCTTGAATCTCTAAGCATGTGACCTTAGGAATGAGACCTTTAGGGTACACAACAGTCACAACAATTCTTAAGTGTGTAATTTAAAAAAAAAAAGTTTTCAAACAGGTTTCTCAAACAATCTTGCTGTCTTCATTGTTCGGATAAACAGAAAGAGCCTCCAGATTTTTTTTTTTGAAAATTCAGTCAGTATTTCATGTCGTTTAATTTTATCCAGTTTTAAGGACTAACATTTCATCTAATTTTTGTCTACAAAAATAACATTTAAATTAAAAGTGTGCAAATAAACCAAATATTTAAACACACACACACACACACACACACACACACACACACACATATATGTGTGGAAGTGTTGGGCGATTTATTATGCTGCGTTTGAAGAGTTGAATGGCACTACAATAGGCTAATGAATGAGTTCTTGAGGTTTCACATCCTGAGGCACCCAGCTGCAGTTTTGGTTCATCTTGAGCAGAAATTGTGGGAGTGTGCTCTTCATGTCACTTCCTCAGTGAGGAAGAAAAATGAGGTCTGCGTGTCTGACATACAAAAGACAGACGTGTATGTGTTACGTGAATGTAGGCCGCCTTTTTGCAGACTCCCACTCAACCCTCTTCATCTCCGTCACATTCGGCATCAATTTCAGTCTGAACTTATGCAGCGGGATGCTCTGTCTCAATCAGGCCAGTGGTGTGGCAGCGGGAGGCACGCATAAGCACACATGCACGCTCGATTTCACGGTTGAACTCTCTCTAGTGAGCATTTTACACACATCGACGCATTTTGATGGTGGGTGGGGGGTTCTCGTGCTATTTATTCATCTCAGTATCTGCTTTGTAGTGAGATTTAAAAGCAGCTGACGCAAAAACCGAAGGGTGCCAGCAGTTGTTGTTCTATGCACTGGGACACCCCCTTGCTAGGGGAGAAGCTGGGAATGCCCATTTCAAGTGTCACTCTCACTCACACACTTCTCGTATATTCAAGATTATTTAGTGCGTGCTTGTTTTCCCCTCCCACACAGCCACAGTTTCAACTACCCTTTTGTATCACTACCTTTTTCTTTGCCTACGCAGTTGCTGGCAGCTGTATGATGCAGGTGTATTGCAGCACCTGCATGTCAGGCTGTGTTATTCTCTCTCCTGCTCTGGAAAGATCTGCAGTGATACAGTAATAATGCCCAGAGGTGCGATTTTTGGGTTAAAAATCATGAATCATTTATTAACTGTTTGCGTCTACAGAAGAATGCATGAGCATGTCGTTCAGTTCTGGTATTTTTAAATAATTGTTGTTTCCTGTTCAATAGAGGGGCTGGGAAAGGGAATGACTGACGTGAATGAGTCGCCACTACAGGAGTCCTGTGCCTGAGGGGGTGGGGATATTACCAATTAGGCTTGAATTATATGTGAATGTGCTCAGGGTAACTGCCTTTGTTCGGATAGGCTTGTACAGGATAAATTATTTGCAGTCGATGAGAGTTGGAGGGCAAAGTAACAATACAGTGGGAGGGGGGATCCATACTTTTTCACTCTTATTACACCTGCTTTGTTCATTACTCCTATTTTATTGTCTGTGTGTGTGTTGTGGTAGTCCCTCTGAAACCCTCATTAGCGTCCAGCGAGGTTCCTTAACTATCACTCTGCTCCTAACTAGAACAGTGACTTCCAAACACAACCAATCATTAATTACATACCTCACACACACACACACACACACACACACCTAGTAGTGATGCGCTCATGCATGCTCATAAACAAAGGCCCGCCTTTAGCACGTTTTAATCACAGTCACCACAACAGAAGTCTCTGTGTGACGTATGGCTGTTACCGAGAGTTTCATCAAACGTATACGCGTGCGAATACAAATACAAACACACACATACCGTATACACACACGCCCTCGTCCCATTGTCTGTCATGTTTGCACAAGGAACACCCACGGGACCACCCCCTAATCCCCATCCTCCATCACTTTTACTTTTACTCCCGCCTCTATCTCATGTCCTTCCTTCCTTCCTTTCTTTCGTTTCTCTGTTTCTTTCTTTTGGTCTATCTCCCCCGCCTTTCCCTCGCTCTCACGTGGGTGGACGTGTTGCAGATCAGACATGCAACAACATGCCCGCGTCACCGCCGTTAGTGTCCCCGTTCACCCCTTCATTCTGTCTCGTTCGTTCTGCGTTCATCCGTCCATCCTTCATCCCTCCACCTTGCTGGTCATCTCTATCGATTTGGCAGGCGCGATGGCCATGCGTGTTTGCGGCCCGCCTCCCGCAATCATTCGTCAAGCTCCGATACATCAGCGCCGCCCACTCTGCGCCTGTGTGTCGCATGACAGACTATACGTCTGCTTTTGTGCTCCTGGTCAATTGTGTCTGGGTTTGGATCGTGCGTGTCGCATTTTAAATGCAATATGTGCATTATTGTTCCATTTCATGCGCGTTTACACACACGTGCCTCTCATTTGCACGATTATTTCATGGTATAGCACACGCTGAGCATGTGATTACCTTAAACAAAGGAGCTGCGGGTGCACACACACACATGCACGCCTGCAGCGTCCAGGTGAGGAGTTTGGCTGTAAACACACTGTGACAGCAGCAGTGGAGATGCTGATCCAGATGTGATGTTGTCCTCCATAGACACTGGAACAGATCTCATTGTCATTTCATGCTTAAGCTTCAGCAAATGTTAATTTGTTGCTGTTGGAAGTGGTGCTGAACATTGCTATTCTCAAGGTCATAGTTCAGCCCTGACCTTTTGACTCAGTTCATCGCCACAATTTGAAATGTTCTCTTTTTATATTTCACAAGGTGACTTCATTTTTGAACTATATCATGCACATGCCTTTATGTGTGCGCTTGGTTTGTGTGTGGCTGACTGAGTGAAAATGGCAGTAAACAGATGGTGTGATTCAGTCTGTTCCAGCAGCCTTGTCACCAGCGAGTGAGAGAGAAAGAGGGGGAAAAGAGATAGAGAAAACGACTAACGCAATGCTAGTGTACTCCTCTTATGTCACAGGCAGGGGGGAGACGGGGTTCTGGCCTCACCTTCAAGGAAGGTTGGACTGATCCATTCTTCCAGGGTCACGGGGAGGAAATGGAGCGTCCCAAATATGGAAAGAATTGTTTTGGTACATGTAGCTGGAATGGTAGAGGTTGGAACTGTAGAATTTTTACAGATTTTGAAAAGGTTTTTCACCTAAAAAAAATAAAAATTTGTCATTTACTTGTTCCAAACCCATGTGACTCTCAACAATCAAGAGCAGCATCAACATTCTTCGAAATTTCTTCTCTTTTCCTCCATTGAGGAAAGTCGGAGTTTTAAATAATGTAAGGTTGCGTAAATTACAGGATTTTCTTTTCTTTTTTTTTTTGGTGAAACATCCTTTAAATGCATGCACATATGCACAACTAAAGCACATTTTTGTGTGTTAGCAGTGATGTCGCTAGTTTCTCTCACCTAAGTGTTTGTGAATACACCTAGTGTATTTTTAGCTAAATTTTTCCCACGTATTTTCTTGTTGTTCCAGTGTTTTTGTACACATGCAAACTCCAGTGGGTTTAGCTTCTTAGCTGAAGCTCCTCTTTGCTAATTAAAAATTTCCACACACACACTTCTCTGTGTTGGTCAATGGTGTGGAAGAGTGACCTGCACCTTTAAGCCCAGCTCTCCTAATGCACTTTAGCCAAGATTATCCAGCATCATCGAACCGCACTGCAATTAGCCCCTAATAACACACATAACGGCCCACTGAAAGGACCAGCTAACCTTTTAGCAGCTCTGTCACCGTTCCACAGAGCAGTGGACGACATTAAGCTCCTTGTCCATTTGACAGAATTACGACTTTAAAAAAGCAAATGTGCTTTGTTTTCATAAAGGCTCATCTGCGCTTCACTTTTGCTCCTAATGTGCTGTGTTGAACAGTCTCTAGCTATGCAGAGTGCAGGGGGATTTTTTGGTGTATGTATTTTATTATTGTACATAATTTTTCAGATGTAAATCAACTATTTAAGCACTACTTATATAAGTGCGTTTGTACTTTTGAAATGAGGTCATAAAGAGATGGTGTCATTCTAAACCAGAGCTCAGCACGGCTTTTCCAGAGCAGTACTTTCTCAGGTAGGACTGATTAAAGTGGCCTGACTCAGAATGTAAGCTCAGTCTGAGTGTGTGATGCCTGTCTGATACCAGATCAGAAACAGGGGGTAGAGATCAGATCTGCTTCTCGCCTGTGCCGCTCTGGACATAACATGACTGTTGCTCTGCTTCAACAGAACTGGCTTATGCTGGAAAATCAGGTCATGAGCAATTTCCCCCTCTCTCTCTTTCTCACTAATTATTCACCCTGTATGTTTTATATTCTGTTGGCCCTTTCAGTGAAGCCCCTCTTTTTCTATGTAGCTTTCCCTCATTCCCGTATAGCTTCTAGTTAAAATCAGATTATGGAGAAAAATCTGAGGCCCCATCTGTAGGATTAGAATCAGCCATGAATAAAAGGCCATGATGATGGAGTCGCAGTGACTGATAAAGTGCGTTGATATCATCTCTGAGTGTCATCAGTCATATTGTTATGAGTCTCTTTCTAGGTTCCACCTTGTTGTCCTCCTCAGAAATATCTTTTCTGCTCCACTAACATCACCAAATGGAATTTCCAAAATAATGACTGTTTCAAACAGGATTCTTGAACTCTCTTTCACCTGCAAGTGGTCGACAAATCAGCTGAAAATTGGTTGTTTTGGGCAGGTTAGGTTGCCGCCAACACATAGTTCATTATATTTTTGAGAAGATGGTGGAGCATTTGTGATTTTTAAAAAGCATGACTATATCTTGGCATCACACACGTACTTGCATGCATGCTCTGTTTCAGCATCATCCAATATGCATAAGTCTTACAGTCTGTTTCTTGACAAATATCCCCAGAGGCTGTGTCTGCCTGTAAGAGCAGGTTTAGGTCAGAGGCAGGTAAATCTGGCTGCATATGTGTGTCCACTGTCCAGATATCTGTATGTATATGGACGTATGTAGTCTGCGTGTGTCCCGGCTCATTGGGATTTGGCTGACAGAATGGGAGCTGATGGTGATGTCTCCCCGGTGAGATGCGGAACAGATTGGAGTCTGAGCCCCACTCTCCTGACTCATTAATCTTCTCTTTAATTCATTTACGGAACGCACAAACATGGCCACATTGCCAGGCAAGCACAAAGGACACCTCCCACAGACAGATCCTCCAGATATACGACCTAAAATAAAACGGGGAGGTGTGCCGCTCGGATTACTTTGCATGCTGTGATCTGATTGGATGTTTGTGATCCAAATTTCATTTGGGCCGTGGGTTTAGTCGAGTCTGTTTTGTTGCTCTAATTGTCAGCTAAATTTGAGGCGTGGGGCTTCAGACCCGTGTTATGTTTCAGGTGTCATCACATCTAAACAGTTACATAATGAAACACTAATGATGTTTCAGGGCTGAAGTAATTGGGAAAATTGGATGTAGGTGAATAGTTGATAAACTGAGAACAGTTAGTGCGGTTACTGTGAATGAGGCAACAGAGTTGCTGGAAAAATCATCTGTCCAAGGCAGTGTTGCTGTGGTTTCAAGGTGACTGTACTTTCTGTGCTTGGGAAACTGATGTTTGGTTTTCATCAAGGGCTCTGCTTCCTGTATTTGGATTACTGAAACGTTAAACAGTTAGAGAACCTTTCCATTGGTGTCCATTTTGCCAAACTGTAAGTGTTTAGAAGTGGCTGATATTAGTGTTTATTTTTTTATTTTTTTTTATTTTATTATTATTATTAATTTATTGGTCAATATTATATATTTTATTTTGCTTTGTCACCATTTTACATTTTACACAATTTTAATAACACTGTTAAATGTAATCTTCTCTAACTGCATTATAATATGATGCCTAAATTCACATGTAACATTTAAAACTGAGATTTTAGATTATAGTGATTCATTTTTCATTTATTCAGTCAAAATAATATATAATTTTAATATCAGCCATAACATAAAAATAATTATCTTATCAGCTGAAATTTTAAAATGGGTGGATCCATATTTAGAACTTGATCTTTTGGGCTTAAAAATGTTAAGGTTTGGGTCATTTGAACTAAATAATTATGCAGTTTATGATTGGTTGTCCGTCAATACGTACACAATAACTCACTCCACTATATTAGTAGCATTATTTTACATTGTACATCAGGCAACACAATTTAGGATTGGCACTTCAAAATCAAATTTGAAAGGGGTGATAACATGCTTTCAGAATTACAAGTGTGAAAAAGAAAAAGAAAAAAAAGTATCTTAACCCAGGGATAAATATATAATTTTAATGAGATTTCAGGTACATAGGAAGCTGGCAATATCATTGTGTCTGTATCATTAAGGAGGTGACTCAGATTGAGCTACTCTAACTGTGAACCACTAAACCCAAAGGCCATAAACCAGACAGAGATTCTTCCTCTCTATAAAAAGTGAGAGACTCTCTATAATAAATGTTTGCCTGGCCTGTAGGTGCGTGCTGATGTCATTGACAGCTAAAATGGTAAATACCAGGCTGACATCAGAAATCTCATTTGCTGTAAAACGCCTTCACAGAGTAAGTGAGATCACATTGTTGACCTGAACTGAAGAGATAATGACCATCCGTTTGATCAGAAATTAAGTTACTGTGGCAAACCCAGTCTTTGGCCTTGTTGTTTATTTTGACCCTAAAAATGTTGCAATGCAATTTCACCTTCTTAAAAAAAACTGACATCCTGTTTGTTTTGCAACATTCATGTAATTCTCAAATGGCCATGGCTGTCACATATCCTGCCTTGTGATGGTTTGGGTGGGTTTGTTTTGCTTCAGTCCTCTTTTTACCTCTTTTCTTTTTTTTTCTTACTCTCTCCACCATCTCTGCAGTTGTGGACTGGAAATTTCCGGTTACAGCTTGAAGTCTGAGTGAGTCAGCAGAGATTGAGTGAGAAACAGCAAGGCCGGTTGTTGATGCCGCACAGTTGGAATTGAATTTTTTTCCTCCCTCAAAGCACGTTTCCTATCAGCTGATTTCCACACAGGAATGAGGGTGTTCAGCATTCCTCAGCGATCGTGAGGAAATCCTGCCCTTCCGGCCTCTCTATAATTGTTCTGCTGGGTGCTGGTGTGCGGGCTTCACAGCAGAAAAGAATCCCACTGGTTTCCTCTTGTCTCACCACTCAGGCTCAACGCATTTTAAAGAGGCCTAACGGTATCTCAGAGCAAGAGCCTATTTTGTTTTGCTAGGAAACCTCTTTAACATTCCAGGTTGTTGTCTCATCTGCTGGGAACTCGACTGCTTTGTTTGGTTGCCAGCCTCGGGCTGTAGATATCCAGGATGAGCTCTTTCAGTGGTGGTGCTACCTAGGAATCGTTATTACTATTGCTTAGGGTTAGGGATTTGAACAAACCCATAATCCTAAGGATTAAACTGTGTAACTCAACCTGCATTGCTTTGGACATCAATGATACCTCAAATGTGGTTTGTTGAGAAGACTATTATTAGTGCTATTGTTTTTCTAAGTGATCAGACAATTCACATTATTAAATTTGGGGGAAAAGTCCCTCAGAGTTTTACGCTGGCCAAGAGATGGGAGTCATATTGAGGAACCAGTATATCATAGGGAATTGGTTGTGTGGACTTTTGACTTTGGAAGAGACCAGGGCACCGTCTGAATTTGCGTACTTCCTACAATATAAAAAAAAAAATTGAGTAGTATGTCTGAATTCACAGTATTCATAAAACAGAAGCCAAAAAGTACCTGAATGACCTACTTCGGGCAAGATTCTGAAGTGTGCATGCAAGAGATTTTTAGTGTGATTTGAGCTAAAGATGCATTTATGAGGCAAGTTAGAAACACATAATTTAAACGTAGTTTTGACTGACAGATATTTTGAGCACTGTTCTATTCAAATGTATTAAAAGTACAGCTTCTGTAACCCAAAATGATTACAGCTGTCTGGGAACTTTTCCAAAATGGCCAATAAGCAACCATACAGAACACCTTAGCATGGAGGCTTGCATGGGTATTTTCTTGAGGATATGTACAGATGTAGTTTTTTCTCAGAGGATTCCCATTGGTCAACCAAGCAAGAAAAGGCTGAAACAGAAGTATTGATAAGAAAGGTGATGGACGATGGTGAACCATCACACCCATTCCTCACTTCTGTACAGACACACCAGTGTTCTCTAATCAGTACAGAAGAGCGGCCACGCTGTGTTTCTGTGAAACGTGTTATGTTCTAAGTGTGTGCATCATCAATCATCTGGCTGAAAACAGAACAAGCTGTTCTGGAAAGCAAGTGACTGGCTTCACAAACGCCATGGCAAGGGTTAAAGGGTCAGGATGGTGTAACAGTGGAGAAACCCAGTGCTCTGACTCAACCGAACCAAACTGAACTCTCTGTATGACACTCTCATAATCTCCCAAACACACACACACACTCTCTCTCTCTTTCATGAACAAATTGCTCCTCTTCTAACAGGATGAGGCTGGGCTTGATGTAATACACTGATGTCAACAGAGTAGCTCAGTAGCTGTATTGTAACTGTAGCAATACAGTGTTGAGGATGACTTTGTGTTTCTGTGGTCTCATCATCTGTGCCAGCTTATATATCCCTCTAGTACCTCTCCTTCACCGTGTTCCTTTCAGAAACAGAATCGGCCCCTTTCTTGGCCTCTATTTGGATATTAGCCTATGCTAACTAACAAAACGTAGGCACCTTGCACCTGGTTTCACTCTCTCCTGTAGGGCCTGGTTTGTATGTGCTCTTTGTTCAGATAGGGCTATGGAACACGCCTGGCAGTCACCGCTGCCTAGCAGCCGGTATCTCTTGGGAGAGTTCGCACAACCTCAGCGCTGTTTGGAGCCAGCAAAAATCAGGTTTTCTTGACAGATTGTGTTTGTGGACAAATGCTTTCTTACTCAGTCACACCTACAGTGCATCAGTGGGAGTTTGGGAGTGGATTTTTTAAGGTGTTGTTGCAAAATATACAGAGAGTCACGATGGTTAATGATCTCTTTAAAAAGCGAGTCACAAATGCTGTCATGATGGTCAGGCGTATTACACTGTGTTGTTAGAGACATGTCAGGGCATGTGCTGTACCTGGCTTGGTGGGCTTGGGATTGTTAAGCCCCTACATTTTGTTAAATGGTTAGTTCACCCAAAAATGAAAGTTCTGTCATCAGTTACTCATCTTCATGTCATTCCAAACCCAGAAGTCTTTAGTTCATTTTCAAGAAATGAAGACAACCTGAGATTTGTCTGTTACTCCATTGAAAGTCTAAACAACAAACTTTCTTGCTCTAAAAAGTCTAGAAAAAGACTGTAAAAGAAATCCGTATGAATCACACATCAAGAAAGCACATTTGAGCCTCCGTTTACCATATTCAGTGTGTACTTTGTATGTTTATATATAAATAAAAGCTGAAATTAAAAATGTTCATCATCTGTCTCTTCAGAAAACTTGATTAAACTGTTCCATTAATAGATTTATTTTGTGATCTCTTTTGAATTTTTTTTTTTAAAGTGTTAAAGTTTTAGGTAAATGGACTTTCAATGAAATTAACCGTTGAGCTGAACACAGATGCAATGTTCACTTTCGATAGTAAACATAAGAAAATGTTGAAAATGCCTGGTGAAATAGAAACTAAGGAACTGAAATTATAGTTGCCCGTTGTTTGCCGGTTAGCACAAAATGAAGATGATTATGGAATTAGATTGAACATGAAAGAAATGCATTTAATTGCTTGACACAGAAACTTATTAGTGGTCTTTACTAAGGCAAGCATTACTATTGCTTATTTTGGAGACTAAAACAAAGCCCTGTCATTTTTCAGCTGATGATTAGTTCATTAAAGCTTATTGTGCATGACACACAGATATTTTGCTTACTCACTTCAGCATGAAAGATGTTAGCTCAAAAGGTTAGGCCACACCTCCATATCTGCCCCTCCTGGATCCACCTATCACATGTACAGCCTGTGCCTGTACTCGATTGCACATATAACACATAAAACAATGTAGGATGTGTGCTGCTGTGTGTTGCACCATAATCTTACTGCCAACAAGCATGCCTTAACATGTCTTAGATTTATGACTTGGACTGTAATCAAAGAGTCACATTCTTGTCATACCTACATTGTTCTCACCTTGTTCTCACGGTTTCACGGACTGATACTCATTAATGCGTGTGTGCATTAAGCTTGGTTCTGCTTTCAGGTTGTACTGTTAGCATTCCTGCAGGGGTTACTCATGTACCTGTTAAAGGGTGATGCAAATTCATGCTATCCGACTGCATTGACAGCAGCACGCCCTCTCTGCTCACCATTCATGATGAGGTCAGCGTGGGTGATGTTTAAACTACCTAAGGTTGACAAAGGCGTGCCTGAGGACGTGCATGAGAGAAATAATATTTAGTCTTCACTGTGCATTGACACAGTAGTTCACTTTTATACTAGATTGTTAGTAAACGTTCTGTGGGATGTACAGTACAGTGTTGGGTTACTTTTTTTAAATGGAGTTTTGCTTGACTGTCATATTGCTGTCGAGTTTTTTTCCACTGTTACAGATATGAATCAAACATCAAATTATGTGGTTTGTAAGCAGTTATTTTTCTAAGCAGTCTTTTTTTTTTTTTTTAATCATGATTTTTTTTTTTTTTTTTTAGAATCATTTTTTTTTACAGAATTGTACAAATCTAGTTTTTAGTTATATAATTAATAATAAAGCAATATAACTATTGGAGAAATTGTAATTTATTATTATTATTATTATTATTATTATTATTATTATTAATGATGTTGTTGTTGTTTATCATAGATTTGTGCATTGGGTATTTGTAATTGTGTTTTTGGGTATCTGTGTCAACCTTAAGTGAAAGTGAGTTGAGGTCTCGGCTTGTGATGTCATGTGCTGCGTCACTGTTTGTGATAACCCCTCTGCTCTGGAACTGCTGGTCTGTTATCAGCCTCCGCCACTCTCATCACCCCTCCCTCACACTTGCGAAATCAATTCCTATGAATTTCATCTTGTTCCTATGTAAATCACTCTGCTTTTTTACTTCATTGCACACATCTATGCAACGGACATCTCCTTGACTACACCTGTTGCACATTTCATACCCAAACACTCTCCACCTACTTGACTGTCTCTTACTTCCTTCTCCTCATCCAGCTCTTTCAGGCTCTTTGTCACTTAAAACAATAAATTTGACAGCCCCACCCCAGATTATATAACCAAGTCTTATCAGCTGTATTTAGATTGTCCATTGTCCTTCCATCAGACACCTATATGACATCTCCTAGCTGCTCCTTTTTTGTATTATTGCACATAATATTTTTAGTGCATTGATGATGTAAAGATATTTGTAATGATTAAGAATTCACAATCTATCTCAGATTCTATGAAACATGAGTTTAGTATAGTTGCTAGAATAGATTATGATGAGTATTAATATGCAGAAATATGGTGACAAAGCACTGGAGCTGTGGCCTAGTGGTTAAAGGGTTAGTTCACCCAAAAATGAAAATTCTATCATTAATTACTCACCCTCATGTTGTTCCAAACCCATAAGACCTTCGTTCATTTCCAGAACACAAATTAAGATATTTTTGATGAAATCCAAGAGCTCTCAGATCCTGCATACACAGCAATGCAACTGAAATGTTCCCAGGCCCAGAAGTGTAGTAAGGACCGTTAAAATAGACCATGTGACATCAGTGGTTCAACCGTAATTTTTAAGAAGCAGCGAGAATACTTTTTGTGTGCAAAAAACGACATGAGGGTGAATAATTAATGACAGAATTTTCAGTTTGGGTGAACTAAACATTTAACACCTGAACTGCTATGCATATGAAACTATATGCAGAGTTTGAATCAAGCCTGTGTCACAAGACTCACAACTCAATCCCATTTCTTCTTCTCCCCATCATTTCTTTTCCATCTCCTGATTGTGATTTTTTTTTTTTTTTTTTTTTTAATGAGCGACAGCTGATAATTGGTTAATATATTTGGTCTGCTTGGCCATATACCAAAGTTTGATCTCAGTGTTTTATAATATATTTTCAAATTTTAACTTGTATAATAGTATCACATAGACTAAAAATATATCAGTATTACACCAGCCATCAGCCACCTGCTTTTTATTCTGAAAAATCCAAATTAAATAAACAGTCAAATAAACTTCTTCCAGATGCATGCTGTGACATCTCCTCCAGTTTTGTTTCATTGTAAAGAGAAATGCTGATAAATGACTGATAAGTGTTGCGACAGTGCACGTTTTGAACGCCTTGGATGGTTTCATTTAAGTCCTCCACATTCTTCCCATATTTTTAAGCTTGTGTAGATAACTAGGGCAAAGGGAAAGACTGGAGGATGACATCAGTCTTCTTGAGTGGAAAACAGGGGTGGGCGTCTGAGGGTTGTGTGTGTGTGTGTGTGTGTGTATGTGTTGTAATCGGCTACATGCACAGAATATTTTCGGCTTGATCACTGCATTGCTCTAATACCTTTGACAAAAATGCGATACCAGTGAAACAAATCGTATTGTCCCTGAATCCGAAGATCCAACTGAGAAAACGTTGAAGAAAAAAAATGCTTCTGTCCTCAGAAATTTTCTGGGTTATGTGAAGGCATACATGTTTATGAGTCATATTAGCTTTTACTGCAGTGCTTCGGTTGAGTTATTTCAGCCTCCGTCTGGAGTTGGTGTGCTCTACTTCTGTGTATTTTCCCCGAGGAAACAGGTTACGTTATAAAGCCTGAAATCCCCTTTCAGCTTTTCAGATAAAATTGGGCTTGCTACAGAATCCTGCTGAGAAATGAGGTTAGTGAAGTCTTAGAAACAGGCATGGTAAATCTCGCCCCCTGGTGGTCATGGTATGAACACACTGTGCACACAAACTTGTCACAGGAAGGGTGGGATTATTGGAAGGCCTGGGGGGGAGGGGCACTGAAGGAGTTCAGCGGTTGGCTGAAATGAGCTTGTGAGTTATTGGATGGTTGAGCATGGTAATATTTTCCTCCTATGAATAGCTTGTGACAATATTTGTTACAGTACTTGAATGTTACCTTCATTGTACTACTGATGGGACTGTGGTAATTGTTTATTTCAAGTAATTATGATTTCATTCATGTTCATTCGTGTTAATAATACCTCTTTTATATATGTGTTGTTCATGTTTTCATAAAATTTACTGGTTTATGAGTCTGGTCCTATAGAAATAAATCTCATTCTAAGCTGTTTTGTGTGTGTGTGCAGGAACACTTCGCAGAGATCTTTGGAAAAGATGCAGCAGCAGAGAGCAGAAAATCACAAGAAAACTTCAAGAAGTGGTTGCTGGCGGGAATGACCTTGCTCACGGGTGTCGTGGTGGGGTCACTCATTGCAAAGAAACGCCTGTGAGGATCAGGATAACTGAAGATCCATATACACCCACTGCTTCATTTAGACCTCCTGCTAACATGAAGGAACTTAAAAAAAAATACATTTGTTTCGGATTTATTTGTTTCCCTTTTATTGCCAAGAAGTTTCATGTTTACATCCCACATCCCACCGTGTGGAGTGCATCTGTGATGTAATGTCACATGATCCAGACTGCATGAGGGTGCTTTGCTTTTTAGCTGATTAGGATCAAGCTAACCCACGTCTCCTTAAACCCTGTTTAACAAAATGAGAAAAATGACAAAAAATCTAGGAAAAGTGACTAAAAAAGAAGAACGTTTGACCAAACTTTCATTCTTTGTGTCTGTAATTATTATTTTTTGTTATTATAAATAATTATTTTCAGCTTTATCATCAGTCTTTTTAAGTATCCTTATTATTCTCTCATTTTCAAAGAGACTGGCAAAACTGACAAGGATACAAACATTTTATCTTTGAATCTAATTTAAGCTGATTTGTGATTCTTGAGTTAATGACCCAATGAGAGAGAAGAAGTTGAATCCAAACTGAATCAGAAGCATTCAGTCATTGTTGCTGTCTGGAGTGCCAGATATCAGCTCGAGAACAGAGAGGCACCTTTCGGGCCCGGCACTACAGTTGAGGGCCAGCTTCCTCTGTGATCTCTCTCTATCATTAGAGGACATTGTGGAGAACAGATGAAACGTGTGTGTGTGTGTGTGTGTGTGTGTTTTCTCCCAATTATTGTTCTGTTCTTTTTTCCCATGCAAATTTGATGAGGGTTAAATGTGTGTGACTACCTGCATGGATGGGTTTGAAATCCTCTGGAGCATCTAAATTAAAGGACCAACAGTTATGAGAAATTGTTTTGTTGTGAAAGAAAGTTCTGTATGTTCATTGCAGTTTGATGTTTGATTCATTAAACCTAACTTCAGCTTCAGATGAAACACTTTATACCTTTGAGATTGTTGTAACTAGAGCTAGAGGAGACACAGATACACAAGGAGTGAGCAGGTCACTCCTGATGTATGTGTGGCTACCTTTCATTGTGTACACAGAAAACGTAACGGAATACGGCAGAAAGAAATTAGATTAAACCATATTGTCACAAGAGCGCTCGGTGTCTTGTATGGTCTTGGGAATGAGGATATAACTAGAATACTGGTCTAGCAGTTGTGACAAGCTAATAGTCATTGAGTTTTTGTTTCACTTCGGTATGAAATGTCATTTGCAGTGGTTTTGTTGCTAAGCAGAAGATTAAGACTTGCAGCACACTTAACTTTACAGAGCCAAGCTAAAATGCTAATCTCAGTTTTAGTCCCTTAGCATTCAAATTTCCAAGTGTAAATTTTAGCCTACTTCAATGCAGATATTTGAGCATTCTTGGATTGTTGAGTTGACCCTTACCATGTAATGGTCCACAATGTTTTGAATCCTGGCTGACAGACATATATTGGGTCAGATAACATCATGGTGCTGCCGCGAAAAAACAAAACCCTTAGTGTTTGACTGAACTTATTTTTTGTAACACTTAAATTTAGGCTACGTAGTGTCTATCCCAACCCCCGCTCTTGATTTCCGCCAAATCTCATTTTAAACGCTTTGCTGTCAGAGGTATTAAGCGCGAGTGTCAGCGCGCGCACCTGCTGCTTTACGCTCGGCTCGTGTCAAACTCGTTAAAGCGCCCGGAGATGTGGAGAAATGATCTTTAGGCTTCAAACCATCATTAATTCAAATAGGACATCAAGTTGAATATTCTTCGCCTTTTCTGAGTTGTAATGATTGTCGTGCGGGTTAATTCAAACAGAAGCAATGAAAGCCGTGGTGGTACAGGTGTGTTTCAAGCCTTGAACCCCAGTTGGAGATCTCGTGGGGAAGCTGAGATCTTTTGGTGTGTCACTCAAAACGTACCAATCATAAACGTAGCGTCCTTTGAGACCTAACCCAGAAAAGAGACGTCTAGTGTTCCGCGGCTCGTTAAGCAGGTCTGGAATAAAGATTTTTAGCCTACTCCCTGATACACTCTCAGAAGAACTATTAAATGAAATTCCCAGAGCTCAAGTGTTTTGTCTTAAAGTCAACATCGAATCAAAATGTACCCCTTTTAGGCTACTAGTACGTTTTATTAATTCATCAATCGGTATACATCCAAACAGGGAAAATCGTCTTTTAATCTTCCAATTATAATGTATAATAACGTGCTTCGCTTACTCTTTTCTTAAATACAGCCTTTCTGAAATATTGCTAATAGTTTACATAATGATTTAATGCGTTAATGTAATAAAAACACACAGCAATAACAGAAAGTCGTTACAAGGATGGGTAACGCGTTACTCTTTCACTCTCACGATTCCAAGTTTCATTCAGAGGTAGGCCTACATCACATTAAAATGGGTTGCAAATTTAGTTTCATGTTGACCAAGTTTGAAATGAAGAAATTTGACAATTTTGACATTCAGTCCAATAGCCCCCTTTTAAACTTCGAAGTTGCGAGTGAAGTGTTCAATAACAATGTACAAATTATAGTTGGTGAGTCTCAGCAGATTCAAATTACCGACATTTACACTTTTTGCTGCTCTGTAGACACTGATTTCACAGAATACATTCCGTGTTATGAAATTTGCTGCTTGCATGCTTAGTCCGTGTCTGTTTGTGTGTGTGTGTGTGTTTGAGAGAGATGCTGTGTGGTTACCAAGTTTGACAGTATGCTTAAGAGTGAAATGTACCAGCATTGGCACGACACTATGTAAACTAGTTAACTTAAATGACAATTAGACTAGCTCATCATAGCGTAGTGAAAATATTTAAGGCAGTTGATAATTTGAAAAATATTATTTATGGTATGTGGTGTAAACGCATATTTTTCCTTCCTATGGCCTTAAACTCCATTATGATTTTTGACGTGTATTTGTTTCTTATTGTGTTTATATTTAGCCAACTTAACCTAAACAAGAGGACAAAAATAAAACTATTTTTTTAAGGTTTTGGGTTTATTTAAACAGCTTTACCCCTGAATAATTGTTTTATGTCTTAGGACTTTTTTTTTTTTTTTTTAAAAATGTCTGATATCATTTAAATTAAATAAAAACCCATCTGAATTCACAAGACATCTCTTGTAGTTATTAGGTGTGTTGAATGAATACAGTGATACACAATGTTATTTCTTTCAAGTTTTACTTCCGTCAGTCAAGAGGAAATGCTTGTGATTCATTCAGTGTTGTGGACATTCTCACTTGTTCAAATTTTACATGGTTGCCCACTGGATAATATTCAAATGTTCACAAAGGACAGCATAGTAATGAATGAAGACTGCCAAAGGAGAATGGCAGATAAGTAGCAAGGCTTTGACACGTTGCTCACAGCTGCATTTCCATTCATCTATTTCCACTGGCCCTTCTCATAGTCCCATTTGGCTGAAAAACCCTCCACAGGGTTCACCCGCATGTCCAGCATCCGCTTCACCTGCATAGCCTGCCATTCATCATCAATGGTACGAGGATGAGGAGGATACACTGACAGAGAGAGAGAGAGAGAGAGAGAGAGAGAGAGAGAGAGAGAGAGAGAGAGAGAGCGCACAAAAAGAGTCACCTATTTTAATTCAGACAAATCATTGAATTAAAAACCAAAAAAAAATGCAAGATGATCCCTTACCATAGTACCTTTGCCAGAGAACAACCAGGCCAGTGAACCCAATGAAGAAAAAGATGCCACCCATCACAGTCTTCCACTCACCAGTTGGTTTCTTCATCTCAGCGTATGTCTCATTAAACATAATCCTGTACACTGCCATCAAGAATCACAGCAGATAAAGATTGCAACATACAGCATTTTAGTTTTTCCCCATGATTTTGTCTGTGCTTTGCAGTGTCAGATAAAAATCCTGTCCAATTGTTGACATTTTTTGAAGTTGGGGTGGGACAAATCATAGGGATTGTTCTTTTTATTTAAATTAGCCAATAATAATTTACTTGTAATTGCTAGTCAGAGGTAGATGGTATGAAGGGGAGTATCTTAATTTAGAAAGCATTTAACTGAATATTAATTTGGACAAAACTATTAATGCAATGAGACACCAATATTTTTGGTCCATTTTCTCGTAAGAAAGGGCATTTTAAATGTCAATACCTGCTAAAAGTGAATGGCAACTTTTAGCAATAGCATATAAAAGCCACAAAACTCTTTAATTTGACTGTATTGCTCATATAAACATATTTGGACTCTCTACTGAATAAAAGAGACACAGGAGCATCAAGTACTAACAGGCAAGTTTCTCCTCTTTGGAAAGGCTGTTCCAGGGTCCTTTCTCCTTCTGCTTCAGGCTCTTGTCTGCAGCACTGAGGGTGTCTTTGTATGGTCTGTCAGGCAGAGGAGTGTCCAGACGGTCCCAGTACAGGGGTACAGACATGTCTGTCTGTTCTGTCACCTCACCTGTGAGAACAAGAGGAAAGGATCAATTGACTAATGAGAGAAAAATACAAGCATATTATATATAAAAAATAATCGTAGATTTATAAACCTATTGCTATAATACTGATGTAATGCTGCTCATTGGTCATCCAAGTTTACATTGTCAAAATAATTTAATTTCATGCTGTTCTTTAAAATTACATTTAACATTACCATGCCCATGACTAGCCATCTTGACACCGCTGGCACTGAAAGCAGCTACTCCCCGCCTGGACAAAAGCCCCGCTACACGTCCGGCTGTCAAGTGCAGCATCTGATCCACAAAAGAAAATAAAAACACACTCAAAACCTCTCAGAAAGAACACAATACCTGGTAGACTAAGGTGAAATACAGTCAAACCTAAATTCAACATTTCTCACATTATCACAGTTTATTCACTATAAATTAGAAAACGGTAATAAAATATGACAAGAACTCAGAGTTGAACTGTGTCAGAACAAATTCATCTTATGTCAGATAACTTTGATAGAAAAGTATGTAATGAATTAAGTTGAATAGCTGTCAGCTGTCAGTTGTTCAATTTAAGTGCACAATTAGATAATACCAATTTAGGTCAACCAGTTACCAAGCAATATTTAATTCTGTTCAGTCTGTGGTGTAAGAAGGTTGTGTTAGCATTTAAAGAAAAAAACCCTTAAGCAAAACATGGTCAGGTCAAAGTGTCTGAATAATTTTAGGTCCCAAATTTTTATCAATTTTACTGGTAGTCCACTGAATAAAGAATTTTGGGGTATAATATGTCACAGTTTACTTTATTTTGCTGTCCTCACTTACACAAATGAACTATAGTTCCCTGCACCCACTAGTAAAAAAAAAAAAAATCAAAAATTATATTTGGTGTCTGAATAATTTTTGGTTTGACAGTATAACGCAAATGGCGGTATAACTACATTTTTAACTATATGTGATCTATAGAAACTGTTATGTTCCTAAAGCCAAGTTGAACGCCCTCCTCTTAATGTAAGTATCTCCATACATTTGTGTATTATACATTCAGTTCTAGTGTTGTTTAGTACTAAATGATTACCAAGTAAAAAGGGAAAAACCTTGACTTGAGGGCTTTTTGCAATTTTACTACACATGTATACATAAAGGTACATAAACCAAATCCCTGCTTGTTTAGTCTAGTCACATAATCATTTCTTGTTGTTAATTACAGTAAGTCTCCACCATCCACAAGTTGTGTCTATGGTACAAAGACCTGGGAAATTTGGTGTTTTATTGAACAAAACCCCATTAAAATATTTAAGTATTTTTATTTTTTACAAAGCAAATAGACATTTGCTGTCATAAGACATTCTTTACTTATAGTGCAAAGCACTTTCTGCACCCTCCATGTGCAGCAAGAGAGAGGCAAAAATACTGTAATTAAAATGGACGAAACTGGCAAAAGCCCAAACCAAGAGTTCACAATGACCTCTGTACACTCTCCAACTCTCCAACAAATTTACAAGTGATTATTTTTATATGGCTAGCTACATTCTTATTCTACTGTAAAAATATGGACAGTATGATCATGTAAGTAAAAGCAAAGAAGTCATTATGTAAATGCATTAAACTCATGCGTATGCTTATCAGTTTTGCGACACTGTTAAATGCTGACCAATTCATCCATTTCCCTCTCTTTCTCTTAAATTTTTAAACATTTCACATTTGGAACTATTTAAAGTATTTTATCAAATGTGCTTTTATGTGCACAGATGCATTTTCTTTCAGTTTTTAGTCCATGCTTACTATCCTTCTCCCCCTGCTACTTCTAGAAAGTTCCCTCATCGTACTTACAGCTTTCCTGAGAGACAAGATGATAAGGATGACAAAATCACAAATAAGAAAAGAAAAGAAAAAAGTGCACACTTGCTTCGTTTTATGCGTATGTCCCTACTTGGGCTGTTGGCACTGACTGACCATGAAAACACAGGGGTGGGTGGAGAAAGGAAGGAGAGAGAGAGAGAGAGAGAGAGATAGTGGGAGGTATTGGCTTTAGTAGGGATTTTAAACTGTGAGAGACTGTGCAAGTAAACATCTGAGACAACCATGTGACTTCACTGTTCACTGGGACGTCTGTGCTGAAGTTTAACTCTTCACATATCAAATGATCAGTGCTGTTTTTGTTGTTTATTTTTATGGCAGTTTCCCCCCTTCTTTTTCATATTTAGTTTTGATCCCATGACGGCTTGTTTTTGAATTCGCAGATCATTTTATTTATGATTACAGTTCTTGGAAGCAAACTTTCAGAGAACAGAGGAAATGGAAGCAATCATAAAGAAAACACCAGAAAAAAAAGGGGTAAAAGAGGAGGGGGAGAGAGGCGTGGAGTTTATCTGGCTCATCTCCAGTCCTGATCTGGGTTTAGCCCAATGCAACCTGAACTAAAGTCTGCCTCAGAAGTCTGGCAGTGAGTCTGCATGTGGGAATATGTTTCACCGCTCAACCAGAAGTGAAAAACTGAGAAATATTGAACAATACTCAGTGTTCAGGGTCAAATAAGGACAACCCTGCTGTGAAATATTCCAGCTGCTCCAGCACAAAGTGTCAGATTTATCTAAAGAAAGATCAGACAATCATACATGGTTAAATCATGTAATTTCTTCAAATTCTCAGATCTCTCTGCTTTACTGTAACTAAGTGCTTTAGAAAAGTGAGCATTTCTCAACAATAACTGGTGTCATGCTCTTCTTTATCAACGACATTGCCACACATTTTAATTCATATCGCAGTGATTTTCAATCCTGGTCCTGGGGACCCACTGCTCTGCACATTTTGTATGTCTCCCTTATCTGACACACTCAATTACGTTCATGGATCTCTCTCCTAACGAGCTGATGATTTGAATCAGGTGTGTTAAATAAGGGAGACATACAACCAATATCAGGACCAGGATGAAAACAAAAATTATAAAATTAAAATCCCTATTTAAAATATTAGTGACACTAAAATAACACTACAAGGAAAGACAATCCACTTAAGAAATGATAATATTACACTATAGTAAGTTGTTTTAACCTAAAATGTTGCTTTAATGGCTTATAGACATACAGGACTAGTCTATATTTCACGACCATTCTGTGTTAGATACAAGAACCTGAAGTGCAACTTTACACATTAACTCTAATGTACCCAGAATGACCTGCTCAGTACTTATCTTTTCCCATAAGCATTTGTGTATACAACTGAATTTTATCTGTTTTCATCAGCCATTCACAATCATGATGAAACAGGGCTACATGTGTAGATGACAACACCTTCAGTTGTCACTGTCACTTTTTTTCCTCCAACTAACAAAAAAAATGCAGGAAAAGTTGGCACAGATTTCTTTGGATGCAACTCAAACTAAAGCTGTCACACCAGCTGTAAACAAGGCCTAAACGATCTAAACAAACTCTCACTGGTTGTGTATCAGTGAATAAATTAAAAAGAACAGGACACAAAGTTCTTTTTGAAAAGCAACAGCAAGAGCTGAGCTCATTAGTGTGAATGTACAAACCTTCAGAAGCCTATAGATGGCAGCATTTAGCCTCACAAGGTGCCAAAAACAGGTCTTCAATCATTCTTACAGTTTATACAGGGGGCAGCAGCGAGTCTGACCAAGCATGTCTTAAAACGTGATAAAGACTGCACATTTCACAAGCTCAAACGTTATGTAGGCCTACAAGATAGGCTTTTGTTGGTGATGTGAATATGAAGGCTTGCTCTGCTTTAAAACAGGAATAAAGGACAGCATCACAAATTGTAACTCTGAGCTGTTGATGTCAATTTATAGGCCAGACTGGAAGTCTAATTCACCAAATGTCCTCTGGAATTCACAATGGGTTTTTACAATAGATATTTCTGAGGAAAATAAGGTCTGTGGTGAACTACTTGAAGAGACATTTTGTTCTACAACAACACCATGTCAAATGTGAATTTTAAAACTTTTTTAGTGGTGCTGTTAGTGTTAAGTTACTATAAAATGACTACACTGGTTGTCTGATTTGTCAAGCATATATAGCCTATACTGGCATTGATGTGGTAGTTACTTAGCAACTTACTTTTTTAATAATTGCAAAATTCACACTTGAGGTATAACTGCCTAATTTTTGTTACAGTAAAACTCTCAACAGTAAAAACAGTAAAAGTCTCTTCAAGTAATGATAACGACAGAGCTTATTTCACTCAGAAATCAAAAGTGCTGTTCTAAAAACCCATAGGAAATTCCTGAGGGAAATCCATGGCTGGAAAATGCTAACACTCTTCATGGTTTTATGACTGCAAACTGAACAGCTCTATATGATACCTCCATTTTATGGAAAGTGTGTGTGTGTATAAAACTGCCACTTACTAAGTCCTAAACACCTCTTTTGCTTTCCATTTAATTATAAAACACTGTTAAACATTTAACAACTTTTTTTAGTTTACTATTATATCTAACAGCACGAAAGCCTATTAGCCTGCAGCAAATGCTACATTTAGGTCATTATTTAGTGAAGTGAAAAACTCCAGATGATGCTTCTTTTCTCTGTGATTACATTGTAATCTCTGTTTGAATGAGTGCTGGAGAGAGCAGAGGGAAAATGGATCCTGTCTTACACAACTATTTGCTAGCAAAGTACATTTCTTGTGACCTGTCTTGTGAAGTTTATAATATAAATGTATTTGCATGCAAGATGAATAATCAGCACCACAAGTCTTTGGCATCACTATCGCCATCTGTGTTTGAAATATAAAATTGCAAGTTACATGCACAGCAGTTTTGAATAATGGTTTCTTTTTGTTTGTACGCTAGCAACCAAAAGTTTGGAATAATTAAGGCTTTTTCATGTTTTTGAAAGTCTCTTATTCTCACCAAGGCTGCAAAAATACAGTAGTACAGTACAGTAATATTGTGAAATATTATCATTATTAATAATAGAATTTAAAATACCTGTTTACCTGAATATATTTTAAAATGTAATTTATTCCTCTAATGGCAAAGCTGAATTTCAGCATCATTACTCCAGTCTTCAGTGTCACATGATCCTTTAGAAATCAATAGCCTAGCTCAATAATGGAGTTTCATTCATTTTTTTTTTCTTCAGCTATAATAAAACATTTATGTCTGATCTTTTTTCAGTTGAAAGCCTCACTATTTCAACATCGATCCACCTCTCCCTACCAGAGAACTGTGTTAGTGAGTATTAAGGTGGTGTCTGTCCCACTGATTGTCGGGTGTTGACGTTGACACCAACAGCTGGCAGAACAAAGCAAAGGGCTGGATCGGGCACCACCAGCTGTGCTCCCTCAATTCTATCCTGTCCCCTCCCACCAAGGGTGGCACGTGTCCCTGCCCACCCCCAACTAAACACAGCTTAAACTGAGCGTACACAACCCCCTGCTTCTGTCGTTACACCCATTGTTATCTCCTAGACCCTTTCCTCCAGCTCAGTCCTATTATATGCTTAAATTTTGCATTTTTTGCTCTCTAGAGGAAACTCATATGCCATTTGTCTTTGCCCTCCCCACCCCAGGCTTCTTGCTTTGTCTTGTCCCTTCACAAAGCCACAAAAAGCCAGAGATGAAGACTGAAGTAGAAATGACCCTCTTGCCCATTAACTTGAAGTCAGTCTGGTCCCCAGTGCAATTCGTCTATGTCCACATTCAAACATGCGCAACTCGATAATAGTTTATCTGCAAACCATGAGACGCCCACTTCACTGCAAGCACACATGCATGTCAGTTAATTCATAAATCTGAGTATTCAAGAAACTGACACGCACATGCATGCACACTGGTTTCCATGTTTTATGAGGACATTTATATATAGGCGTAATGGTTTTTATACTGTACAAAGTGTATTTTTATCCCTTACCCCTAAACCTACCTTACACATGAAACTTTCTGCTATTTTTGATTTTCAAATGAGATCATTATGTATAATTATAAGCTTGTTTCTTCATGGGATATATATATATATATATATATATATATATATATATTCTTATTTTTTATAATAATTTTTATAAAAATTTAATTTAAACTAAAATGCTTAAAATTAATTGAGGTTTGTGCAAGGAATTTGTTATAAAAATCATTTTGAACAAGTGAATCTGACTGCAAAATAAGCTTATTAACAAATAAGAATATTTAAAAATAGCAAAATAAATGCATGTAAAAAAAATGAAACTGAGGTTTTAACTACAGTACTTGTACTTGACATTAATTTACACAGTTTACTGATAGTTTGTAGATTAAAACAATAATTTATAGCAGATAAACTTATAGGAACGTATATACATACAGTGTATATATATATATATATATATATATATACATATATACATATATACACACACACACACACACGTACACATACATGCATACATGCACACACACACATACATACATATATATATATATATATATACATAGTTTTCTGTAAGGGGATAGAAAATCTCGTCTGGTCAGTATAAAATAATAGAACTCCATAGAAAGTCCTCACAATTCACAGAAACAAACGTGTGTGTGTTGTTTGTATAGTAAGTTACATATAGTATGTTAAAGCCAAAAGTGTTACTCTCTCATCCCTTATTATAACTGCAAGATAACCACATACTTCACCATACTGAAAGATGCACCTGGCATTGAGATATTTCTGTCACAGAAGTGAAATTTAAAGAAATGCTTCATGATCTGCCTGTGTGAGGTTCATTCAGCCTTGTAGGGAAATACCTTCTCTTGCCAAAATCTGCATTACTTTACACTACATTAGCACTACTTTAGTGATATTATATCATTCACTCTCTTTACTCTAACGCTTATAGGACCATAAATATGAGGGTGAACCTAAGACCTAAGAAGCCCTGCCCTCAAAAATATGGCCAAGGGCGGATGTCATACACACAGTGCCAGCTTTGACCTAAACTTTCTTCTGCCAGTGTCCTGGTTTATTTTGCCACCTCTCTCGCTCTTCCTTTCCTTCCTCCATTCACATCCAACCTACTTTGCATACTGGCACCATAAGACAGTCTTTTTCTTTCAGCCCCCCGGGGCATGCTGGGTAAATGGGTCACTCTCCCACTGCCTTTCGTTAGAAGTGTAGCTGCTCTTTTTGTTGCTCATTTCATGTGTGGTTACAGTTTTTTGTTGGATCTGGACTCTCTCCTCTGCTGGCTCTTGTTCAATGAGGTTATGCTTGCGAGCAGTGAATGGGATGTCAGATGATGCACTCCATCATGGCCCTGATGGATGATGGGACACTGACCTGCATTACACACCAATTAGAGCTTCTCGCTGTTTGTTGTTCTCTATTCAAAGTGGCACTGCCAAACGTTTGGTAATGATAATAGCATTCAGTGTTATCTTCGTGACAGGATTATCAGGCTAAGCTACCTTGCTTAGAGTTTTCCATATTATCTGCAGTGCTGGCAGGATATGTAATGAGGCAAATGAGGTTAAGCATTTGGCTTCAGGGATGTAACATCAGTGCCCTTCCCCCCTAAACAACCACTGTAAACATAGGCAACAAGTTCAACATTATACCAAAGATTTCATTCATGCATATTTATTCAAATTATTTCCACATCATCTTAAAATCCTGATGTACTGTGTACTAAAACATTCCATAAAGACAAGATGAGATACATCTGAGATATATCTCTCATCTTTTAGGCTTTATGCACCATTTGCTGGTCCAACAAGTTTCTCTGCCAAACACAATAAGTAAACATAGAATGTGTTACTTTTACTACCTTTACTTTTACTTCATTACATTCCAACGCATAATATCTGGCATTTTTTTCTCTACTACTTTACAGAAAAAACATGCCTCTCCTCGTTCAGTGACGTCAGATTCGTGAGCAAATCCTTCGAGTCGATTCTTTTTCGATGAACTGGTTGAGCCCGTTGGATCCCGGAACTATTTTACATTTTGGCAAATTGCCGTCTAATTCGTAAAGTCTTGTTAGTACGTTTTCAATCTGTTGATGCTCCACTGACACTTACATGTTTAGGGCAGGGTTAGAGGTGAATTTGGATGCTTTCTGGTTTCACGATTCACATCTTACGAATTCTTACAAAAATAGTCACCTCGAAAAATAGAAATGTTTTTCCATGATATCTGTAAATTGGAGTGATCTATTCTGATCTGGGCTGCATTTCCTAAAAAGCACTGTAATCCTAAATTGATCATAGCTCCATTGGTCACAATTGGTTCTACGATCAACTTAGGCTTACCATGCTTTTTAGGAGCCCTGAACGCATCAGTTACCAAGTAACTGAATCGTCTTGCCAAGAATTGCATGTAATACGATTCTCAGAGGTCGAGTGTGCTAGTTCATAATTCATAATAATGTCATACAGCTCTAACCTAAGCTCCTGTGTGACTGGGACATTAGACCTTTCTCTCTTATGTTGTATTTATAGAGTGAGTTTGACTTAAGTAAAAGTAAGTACTTTTCTACATTTACTCAAGTAGAAATTAAAAAGGAGTAGGCCTGCATAAAAGTTTACTGGAGTAAATTTTAAAAAGAATATCTGTTGTACTTTAACACTCCTTACATCTGGTGCTGATGTTTTTCTCTGGTTTGTTTTAGAGCATGTATGAATCAAAGACGATCAGACAGTCCAAATTACAAAATCACCGAAAACTGTTATTTCCAGATTTCTCAGTGTGTGCTGACCCACCAGCCACCATGACTCATGGTCCAACATGCTCTAGATCAGGGATACTCAAATCTGGCCCGCAAGATCCACTTTCCTTCAGAGTTTAGCTCTAACCCTAATCAAACACACCTGAGCATGCTAATCAATGTCTTCAAGATCATTAGAAAATCACAGGTAGGTGAGTTTGATCAGGGTTGGAGCTAAACTCTGCAGGAAAGTGGATCTCGCGAGCCAGATTTGAGGATCACTGCTCTAGATCATATTATTACACCATATCTGCAATATCAAAACATTTTGAAAAATTGAACAGGATTTAAAATCATGTTTTTCATTCTTTGTTAATGAACTTATGAATTTGGCAAAAGCAGTGAATGATTTAGATGTTGCTATCACACTGTGCTACTATTTGAGCTGCTGGAAATAAGATATATGGTAAGATATATGATGAGTTATTTGTGCATATTGAATTAAATGTTGTTCTATGAGTTCTAGGGAAGGAATAGACATTGGTCCTCTCGAGTCGGCATTTGTGTTTTTTTTAGTTTTATGAGGAGCTTCAGTGGAATGGATATCTTAAGCAAGTGGAGCAAGTGGAGCAAGTATTGCTTGTGCATGGGGTTGTTTTTGGGTGGAGAAGGAAATCATTTTCCTTTTCATCAGAAGTGTATGTACATGTAAAGCTCTACACAAGAAGGAAACCAAAGGGATTTGTGTGTATGCGTGGAAACTATAGAACAGGCCCTACTGTCCCAAATTTACATGTTTAACCCAAATCTGTGAAGCACTTGTGCAAACGTTCACACTTCATACACACGTACACGGCTCAATAGGAACGGCTTTTCCAAATATGACGTCAGAAAAACAAACATGCTAATGTGCAGATACAAACAAAAACTTTAAACTGGGCCAAAGGCAGTTTGGGTGATGACTGTGGTTTTCCACCAAACTGAGTATGAAAGAATAGATGTTAATTTATAAATATATAGGGAACATTCAGGGAAATTGTGACACTGTTCGGCATTGAGATGACTGGGAAAAATGTCCTAATTAACCTGAACTCACCCTGCTATTGTTAAGTGTTACCAAACTTATTCACTGTAAAGTATTACCAATTTTAGCAATGTTATAAGGGGATATCATGTGGGGGGAAAATAAAATGATAAAAATGTCCCTTTAAGGGATTGTAAATTCAAGTAGTTTACAAAAGTATGATATACATATGTATTAGCTGTATTAAAAATTGATCTCATGATTATTTTGTAATTTTATGTAAAATATCATTCTACCACATAGACAATGAACATAAAATATTGACAGCATCTAAATTATTTACATATAAATAAGGATTTGTAAATGTGTACATTTGTTCATAAGTACTGAATTAATGTAATTAATCAACATTGATACTCGCATAAAAAACATAAATTAGAAAACATAAAATATATGCTGCAGAACCACTGGAAATGATCTTAAAGATTATCCGAAAGAAAGAAACAAGCCAGCTTTAACCACAATGCAGTGCAGAATCAAAACCCTTGTCCTACATCTGCAAGTCTCTGAGTCTCATCCCTTTTTGCACAGCTTCAGGACAAAAACATTATCCTGCATTCATTATTCATTATGATATTCATATTCATAATTCAGCTGAGTGCTTCTGTGCACAGGGATGCAGTCACTGAGCAGGAACATGTGCCTCGTGTCATTTTGTCGCTTAATAGCAGCAGGATCAGCAGAGTTTGGAAGGTGGAAAGAGTGAGAAGGGAGTGAAGGAAGGAAGTGTATCTGGGATGGCAGGGATAACACCTCCTTCTCAGGGGCTCTGAGGTCAGCTCCCATGGGCTTTGATCTTTGACACAGCAATGAGCGAGTAACGAGCCTGTGTGTGTGCGGTTGTGCGTTTAAGGGAAAGAAAAAGCTGATTTTGTGTGTCTTCTTTGTGTAATGTGCTGCAGCTTAATATGAACAACTGTGTGTCTGAAGGTTTATGGCCAATTTCACAGTCAATTTGCCTTATAGCATTGACATAATTAAGCAATGAATTTGATCTTTATAGTAGTCTCATATATATAAAATGTGTGTGTGTAATAATAACTTTAAAAATGAATAATTTGTGCCAGTTTAAACAAACCAGTCAACTAAAAAAAGGTTTTTCTTAATTGAAATAAATCTGAAATAAAATAACATATAAATACTAGATTAAAATCTTAAACTAAAAAAAAATGTCAAAAAAATAAAATAAAAAAATAAATAAAAATAAAAATTGCCCTGGCTACTAACTGAAACAGAAATAAAAAATTTCCAACATAAAATTTCTGTTAAGCACTTAAACTAAAACACAAAAACTGATCAAATTACAAAAGCTAATATCAGAATTACAAAAACTAAAATTAAAATGAAAGCTTCAAAATGTCAATAAAAACATAATAATATTAAAATAACACTGCTGCATCCGTTTCCATCTTCTCCTTGCTATATTGGTGTATTTTGATGAAAAACATATGGAAATATAAGTTAGCAATGTGTCTTTATTCCTTTATATTTTTTAGATTTTAGTTAATATATTGTATTATTTATAAGAAAACCTATTGTTTATATTATTACCTCATGTATATAAAACATATATACAAACATATACATGTATTTTCAATATATAAAACTATATAATAAATAGTTTAAATAGTGACAGTAAATTAAATCAGTGAATTAAGTGTTCAAGAAAAGTTAGTCTCCTCTTTTTTATCTCTTTATGTTTGTTTTTTATCTTTCTGAAAGCATAATTTAATCCAAATATGTAATAGAATTTATTAACTTATCTTATATATATATATATATATATATATAAGGTATAGCACAATGCATTGACACATAATGCTAAACACATTAAACATTATGTGTCTGATGTTGTTTAAAATATTGCAAAAATGTACTTTACAAACTGATGACACCTATAAAATGACAGAATAACCCTTTTAAAGGTTTTTTTAGTGCAGCGTGTATACATATGATGATTAGTAGGTGTGTGCACTTGCCTAACTGATGTGCCATATAGAGATCTGGCACATGCAGTCTCGACCTTTGACCTGTAGCGTCTAGTCGCACTCATCCTCCATCTCTCCTGGGGCTGTCCATTCAGAGCGAGAAGGACAGCAGCTGCTTGTCTAGATGAAGAAAAGGAAAGAGGATTTGGATTTGGTGGGATGCGGTATTTGGAAAAAGATGAAAGGAAGGAAACATGAAAAAGCAAAAATGGCATGTGGACTGTGTGTATATGACAGTCCTGCTATAAATAATTAACTAACTATTTATTTTAACAGGTTTAAGGGTCAGCTTTAAGGGTTTAAGTTTTTTTGTGTGTGAAGACCTTCTGTCGTCGTCATCATCATCATCCATGTTTTCTTCTTTATCATTTTTTTTTCACCACAGTTTTGCATATTCACACTCAGTGTTTATCCTGTATGAACAGATGTTATCTTTGACCTTCCAAGCGCCATCAAAACATGAACCTTTAACATGCCACTCTTCCTCTTTCTACTTCCACATGCACTTATTGTGATACAGTTAACATGAACGATCCTGTCAAGAGGCAGCGGGGTTTAATACACTCTCAAGTACTCACATTCTTAGACACATGTAATTCAAGCATGCCTTAACTCCCTAAACAACAATACGCCTGGCACAATAGTGGTTTGGATTTGTATACACATGTGCAAGCTAGTGTATAAAAATAGACAAAAACACACCCAATACTAATGAGCATGAAGCAGCCTTGACTTTGAAAGAACCATTGTTTACATTGTGTCTATTTCCTGATAAAGACTGACAGAGAGTAGGTGGTGCATGTGTGTGCGAGAGAGTTTTTTTTTGTGCATGTTGGGGGGTGGGCGTGCTTTATTGGCTGAACCTGTTTAATTCAGAGTGAGTCTCTGCTGCCTGGCATCTGCTGATCCCTCTGTCATGGTCCTGCTGGGTGGACTCGCTCACTCACGCACTCACTCCACTGGGAAGAGGAGAACACCAGAGGGCATGGAAAGGAGGTATATTGAGAGACAACATAAGTCCGATACAGTAATTAAAGAAACAGTACACCCAAAAATGAAAATTCTGTCATCATTTACTCACAGCCTCAGGTCGTGTTTCTTCTGCGAAACATAAAAGAAGATATTTTGAGGAATGTTCACAATAAAAAAGAAAAAGAATAGAAAAGATAAACGCATGCACGGTATTACAAGTCTTCTAAAGCCGTGTAATAGCTTTGAGGGGGAAAAAAAAGAAATTTAATTGTTATTCACTGAAAATCTCACCTTAAAATGCACCTTGACACACACTGTAAAAAGGTTTGTATTTTTTTTTACAGAGAAAAACTGTAAAAATGACACAGTAAACACCTATTGAATAGTATGTTACCTTACCATATAAAGTTAAAAACTGTGAATGGTTTAGCTTTACATTTTATGTAATCAAATTTATGGAGTTTGCCTGTAAAAACTATACCATATAATTAATGGTGAAAACAGTAAAAGGAGGGGTCTCAGTTTTATTTAAATCATTTAGTTTCTTCTTATTTGTATTATTAATGTACAATAGGGAGTTATGTGATGCATTTTATGTTATTTAGTTAATGTTTATGGCTTTATTTTAGTGTTGTGTGTTAGCCTGATGGTGTTCTGTGTAGCTGATTTTCGAGTAGATACATTCACATTATGTTACTTGATTAAATATACAATTATAAGTTGTAGAATATACATGCACCAATATGCCAGCCTGCAATACCTTAAACAATGTCACCACATTTTTTATGGTGATTTTGTGATTTATTTTATTTAATTTTTTTGTTACTAAGAGTATTTTTCCTGTGCATGCATGGTCACCATTCACATTCATTATAGAAATGAATACTTGGAGCATTCTGTTTAACATCTTGCATGGAAGAATGAAAGTCATATGAGTTTTGAAAGCTTAAGTGTGAGTAAAGAATGACACCATGTTCATTTTTGGGTGAACTATTGCTTAAAATACAGCGATAGTGAAGGGAGTGTTTGTGCACTGATAAGACAATGCACTGCTCTTTCTCTTGTAAGCCTTATGGAAAGTCAGTAGACTGTGACCTTATGCTTAGTCAAAACATTTTCAGAGGTTCGTATCTCAAAGCAACACATACTAGGCACTTTTCATTCTTTTAAAATCTCTGAAACTGTAATGGATTCTGCGTGGTGTGGTCCAGTATATGGAATGATTTATCACCTATGAAACATCTCACACACTGATCACGGTTGTCATCTGGTGTTTTCTCATTGTCTGCATCTGCAGTGGTTTTCTGTTATCCAAAGCTGTTGGCCTTATCTTTCTTGTTTCATCTTACCACTCTCTTTCTGTTTTCACCAGTGGGATAATGAAAGGTAAGAGATAAGAGATCCTTCCCCATCGCCAGCAGCATGGATCCTTTCCCATGGGTCCATCATCCAATGGGAATGAGTCAGGGTGCTATGAATAGCTGACAGACAGGGAAAGGGAAAGACAGTATTTGTTTATATGAGAATGAAAATGTGTGTGTGTGTGTGTGTGTGTGTGTGGGACAGAGAGAGAGAGACTGCCATTAGTGATTGAATAGCAGCATCCTGGCTTGGCTTTCTGCCAGCCTCGGCCTCAATGCAAGGAAAGATGCGGTTGTTAGATGGGGTTTGGGAATATAATAGAAGGAGATTAAAAATGTGTATTCATATTTCAATATACAATACAAAACAGTCATACAGTTGTTTGTCTTTATTAAGATGCTCATATATTATTAAAATGACAGTTCACCCAAAAATGAAACTTCTGTCATCATTTACTCATGTTGTTCCAAACCTGCATTTCTTTGTCTTCTGTGGAACATAAGAAAAGTTATTTTGAGTTGTTTTTACCTCATACAATGGAAGTCAACATGCACCAAAACTGTTTAGTCATTCTCATTTTTCAAAATATCTGATTGTGTGTTCTGCAGAAGAAGAAAAATTCATTGGAATGACATGAGGGAGAGTAAATGATGACAGAATTTAATCTCGCACACTTGATCTTGTCATGTTAATATAACTGAATTATGAGGATATTATGTGTGAGCTACAGATTTAAGATAGAAGGAAACTCTGAATAGAGATGACATATAAGTATGGTTTCAGTCTGACAAAAAATGTAATCAACACATATACACAAGACAAGATCTGCATGAGAGAACGTTTAACGCCTCACCAGTCCTCTGTGGGAAGAGGCTAAATAAAAACATCAGATAAAGCTTTTAGAGTGTGTCAAGGTGTGCTTTTCCTCTCCTGTAATTATAGTTGATTTTGGACTTAGATTAAGCAGAACATGAAGTCCTGGCTCAGTTAACTGGAAGTCATTGAAAACAGACAATAACTTGGCTCTCCGCAAGCTTATATATTAAGCTCCAGAGCATCATCAGGCAGGTTTTCTCAGAAGCTTCTCAGGAACATTTATTCGGAAAGTGGACTACCGCAGACTGCTGACATAATCGTCATTGTTTCATGTCCAAGGGTCATGAATAAAACGGAAACAATTTTCAGAGAGAGAGAGAACTCAAAATAGAAGTAACAGAGATAAACAGATGGTATTATTTGCTCATATTCTGTATTTAAATCAGGCAAACTGATTTTTCGGGGAGGAAAGTTTTCGCTTCTCTTCACAGTCTTAGATAAGAATTAAATGATAAAGCAATAAGCTTACATAACACATGGTGGTACAATTGCTTTAGGCTCTTTAATTTTGCTTACATGTCAGCATATAAAAACCACACGCTTCTGCAAGTGATAGAGTGAGTATGGAAGTGGAACTGATATAGTTCACTTTTTAAATTGTTCATTTTCAGTAGAGAGACAGATTAGCAGTAGCTTGGTGTTTAATGAGACATGTTTGTAATGAGAGAGGATTGACGGTTGAGGTTCATGGCCCAGGGGACGGTGTCTTTGTGTCTCAGAGTTCTCTGTTTTCCTCTGTCATTGCTAACAGTTAAACCGAGCGCTGAACAATGGATGCAAACGCCATTTGGCCTCTCAGAGCCCCGAGTGGGAGTGAGTAATGGGGGTTTAAAGATCAGGCTGCTGCTTTTTTTCCAAAACGTCTTTTTGTTATTCTCTGCGTCTCCTCGTTAATTACATCTAGTCTACACAGACCTCATCTTCAATTAGCAGCAGTGTAGAGCGTAATATTTTTTGGTGCATTGTATTCCATTTACAATGCCTGTAAATCATATTAAAAAATTAAATATGCACTTTATATATATATATATATATATATATATATATATGTATATATATAATTTAATCTGTAATTTTTAACTGAGATTGATGCAATATATTGCCCTAAAATACCTGTATTATTTTGATTGTTTTTTATATTTATTTGATGATTTTACTGTCAGATCATTATCAGATTTAAAATATAAAACATTATATATATAAAATAAAAATAAAATCCGTAATATAACTGAGATTATTTAAATTAATTACATTATTGCATTCTTTGTCTTCGCAATTGCTTCTCAATAGCACATAAAGAAGTCAAAAAGTGAAAGTAGGGATGGGCGATATATCTCGCGCGATATGCATGCGCATCTCGTCAGTAAAGCCGGTTCCTTGATTAGCGCTAAATCTCCATCACCTGTTTTCAAATGGAGCGGCGGTTAATACACAGTTAATACACTGAGAAGCTACGCAATATCGCGTTCAATATTGAAGGCGATTCATCTGCGATAATGAACGCGATATTGCGTAGCTTCTCAGTGATCTACGGCTCTGTGTATTAACCGCCGCTCCATCTGAAAACAGGTGATGGAGATTTAGCGCTAATCAAGGAACCGGCTTTACTGACGAGATGCGCATGCATATCGCGCGAGATATATCGCCCATCCCTAAGTGAAAGTCTACCTTAAGTTAATTAAATCACTTTGAATTCACCCTCTGCTACTTTAGTTTATCAGCAGCCCCATTGTATACACAGACGAGAACAAACACTGCTATAGTGAATCTGTGCCAGTTAATGAATTAACCCCATCCCCCAATAACACCCCTGTCTGGAGTTGGCTGAGCCTCAGCACATGATGTAGTCCATGTAACACAACTGCTTCAACTAACAAACTCAAAAAAAAAAAAAAAAAAAAAAAATGAAGATTTCTCCACTAACTAACTAATTAATATTGTTGTAGTTATGAACCATCATAACTTTTAACATTTTTAACATCATAACACCCTCATCATCAAGTTTTCTCTTGTCTTACTGGGCTGCAAAAAAATTTAAGCCAGAATTTTAATTAATTTAAATTTCTAAAGTACCTTCCTCTTTTTTTGTATTCAGCTTGCAAAGCCTCCTCTTCTTACAATTTACCGTGTTTTTAGCATTGCTGACATATGACATCACCGTCAAATCACAAGGTTAAAATGCTGGCTAAATGATTCAGGCCTTGACAGAATGGAAGAATTAACGTGAATGCTCCTAAGTATATGCCAGAATAAAACCCAATGTTTTTTTCCCCCAGATATATTTTATTAGTTACTTACCATGAGGTTTTAGGGAGGCAAAACAATTACGTAATACGTAACACACTGAGGGGCGGTTACCTTGGAAACTCTCCTGCGTTTTCCAAACTGGGAAGCGACCAATGGCGGGATCCGGCTCATACTATTATTTGCAGTGTTAGGGGGTGTTCAAACGGTATGCAGACACTCCAAGTACTCCAGAGTCCTAAACAGTATTTTAGTTTTATTATAATAACATATTAATAAACATAGTCATATATTTATGTGGTAAGTTAAAGCATGTGTTACCGTCGACGTCCTATTTTTTTTAAACACAATAACACTGCACCCTCATATGTTATGGTCTGATAGTGGTACATTCCCCGCAGAAATTCAATCGGCTATCAGGGTTCATGAAAATGTAGGTACTCTCGCTTTTTCTCTCAAAGACGTTTTAGTTGGTACAACCTCGTTAGATTTTTCCTGTTCGAAGTCCACTTTGGAAACGCTGCGGTGTCGCTGCTGAGGTGAGTGCTAAAAATAAAGACTCCACGACAGTTTATGATAGTCCAATGAGCATCAGAGCGTCTAGTTTAAATGCTGAAAAGACATTTTAAAGTTTTAATCTAGTTTAATGGATATTTAATATCGACTAAGTGTTAAAAATAGACGATGCTCGCAACGGTCGAAAATGTTAATCGCTCACAGTTTGTTTTGTAAAATTATTTTTGAGCACATTCAGTTAGATCAAATGTGATTTGTAAAGCTTAGGCTATACGTGACCCTGGCTCACAAAACCAGTCATAAGGGTATTTTTTTTAATTGAGATTTGTACATCATCTGAAAGCTGAATAAATAAACTTTCCATTGATGTATGGTTTGTTAGGATAGGACTAAAATAGGACTATAAAAATATTTGGCTGAGATACAACTATTTGAAAATCTGGAATCTGAGGGTGCAAAATATCAAAATATTGAGAAAAGCGCCTTTAAAGTTGTTCAAATGAAGTTCTTAGCAATGCATATTGCTAATCAAAAATTAGGTTTTGATATATTTACCGTAGGAAATTTACAAAATATCTTCATGGAACATGATCTTTACTTAATATCCTAATGATTTTACGAAATAATCGAAAAATCGATCATTTTGACCCAAAATCATTTCACAAATGGTCTGAAATGATTCTAACTGATGTAAATGATATACACTATATTGCCAAAAGTATTGAGTCGCCCCCTTCTAATGAACAGGTTTGACTACTTTAGTAATTTCTATGAGTACAAATCTTAATGTTTAAGCATATAATGATATTCTAAGCAATCAAAAAGAAAATGACTGGTCTGCATAAAACCAAGTCCTAATCCCAGTTTAACACCTCTGGTGTGACTGTAAATGCAGACCTTGAGCCAAAAACTCATCACCAAACACCAATGACTTGTACATACACTATATAGACAAAAGTATTGGGACACCCCCTTCTTTAGAACAGAAAAATGCACTTCCAAATCTGTGGCAACAACGATGGGAACATAATTCATGTATTTAAAAATTGTATTTCCATCTCTGTTGCAACAGTTTTGAAAGTGTCTAAAATGACTGTACCCATATGTATGATTTGAATCTGTTCAAAAGAACCGATTTGCGGCAGTGAGTCAGTCTTCCCATTCCTAATCAGTTTTGGATGATGAGCACTTTTACTGCAGAACATCACTTTGAAAATTAATGTGCAGTCTTGTTAAAAGTGGAGCCCAAGGGCAAGTCCTGGAGTGAAGGTTTACCGCACACCGTGGGTAATTTGTTCTTGACTGTTACACTGCTCACTAAAGTAGCAAAATAGCAGCACAGAAGTGTGAAGTGACAGCTGCTTCCTATCTATTTCACGGTGCTGTGTCTTTTGGGCTATTTTTATATTTAAGTAAGTGGATAGAGCATATTTTGATAATAAGGAAACTGGCCCCCGAAGGCCACAGGAACTTCCTTTATTGACGTTTTGGTTTTTTCCTTTAACTTTTCAGACAGTTTCTCATGTTATTGAATCCCAGTTGTTGGTGGAAGAATTTTTTTGATGCAATCCAGGAAAAGTAAACTAATAAGTGTTTGGTTATTATGTGATTGCTAAAGTACTAGATTGCATATGATGCTAAGATAAACCTGTGTGTTTGGATGTCTGCACATACAGGGTATCTTTAGTCACCAATCCAAGTGAAACAGATCATATAACAAGACAGCTTGGCAGTTTTGTTTTACTGTACACACATAGGCTACTACTCTTCATGTCGTTCTGACCTGATTCCACTGCAAAGGAAACTGAAAAGGGACTAGAGTATGTTTTTGTTATTCCCTGTTAGTTGATAGCCTGAGCATTATCATTCAGTGTCTGTCTAAATGGGGAATTGCATCACGTTGACCTTTTTGGCCACGATAAGACCTGAAGTGTTCAACATTAACAGCTATTATATGTCATGTCTATGTATTCTGGCACTTGTGGACCTTTTCTTTGTGTTATAATGACTAAAATGTTCATTTTAGATGTTCTAAATTAGAAATATTAATTTAAAGAATCAAGTACATTTTATGAGACCTTTTATTTTTAGTGTAATTTTATGTATTTTTTCTCATTATTTCATTGGTAGGATATGTAAAGGTATGTTTTTGTATGTTTTAGCTTGTCCTTGTTTGTTTTGGCTTGTGGATGTAAATTTCGTCATCAGCATAGTCCATATTATTTTTTCCTAAGTTATTATTATTATTTTTTTCCTCTGAATTTAGATTTCCCCCCCCCCATTTTTTTCCATTTACAACAAGTTACATTAATTACAAAAATTACATTAAGGCTGTATGAAATCCATTTTATTTTTCTCCAAATTCTGCTTTATTTTTCCCAAATTCTATGTGTTTCCCATTTTAATGGTTTAATTACATTTTATAATCAATTGAATTAATAAAACTTTAACATAATTTATAAAAACTTTTTACAATAATTATGTAATGCTATATTTATAGTTTCATTGTTTCAGAAATTCTGTGTCTGTTTTAATTTTTCTGGATTATGATTTAATACAAATTATCAAAATGTATGGTAATCAAATGAAGGCATAAAACATTAACAATTTACACTGTGAATTAATTTTTTTTAAGATGTATGTATTTTCCCTTTCTGCATTACGGAAATCTTAGGTCTGCTAGGTAGTGTGCATGCATTGAAAGCATATACTTAGAAGAGTTTGTGTGCTCAGTTGTGCACTAGATGTGGAAAATGAAGACTAATCAGGCCTAATATGTATTTGGATAGAGTAAAGTCCCACAGCATCCCACATGTGGCAAAAGATTGTGTACTCTTTGGTTGAGTGTTAGTGCTGATGTCAGTTTTGTGGAAATCATCCTCCACAGTGTTGTGAAATGTTGGATCAGTCTGAATGTCATAACACAGCCTGAGTCCATGACTTCACTGGCCTCCTATGTCTCCTCTGCTTGTGCTTTGTGGATTTCCAGGATGTGCTGCAAGTCAAATTCCAATTTAGGACTGTCAGCGGTGAGTAGAGGTCTGTCAGCAGAGATGGAGAATGGGGAGACTGTTACTGTTTAGTAAAGATTAATCTGTAGCCTGCATGTGCTCTGTCTCCTCCAAAGCAAAGTCTGTTTTCTCAAACCATACACACACACACCCTCAACCACAGACTAGCCACTAGGTCCTAAGCTAGTTAGTTTGCAAACCATGTGAAGCGCCACAGTCTCTTTCTGTGATATTTGACAGCCTCAGGGCTCCAGCGGATAACATGATCATATGCTCAGCAGAGTTGAGAAGATTAGAGAGAATCTGAGACATTTTGGGTTCTCAGAGTGATCTGAGAACCTAAACTTTCCTAAAACTTTCCTAAACTCTATTGATGATGATTTATTTAGGAAAAGATATTGAATCAATGAAGTGTTTGAATAGGCATCAATGTATAAACAAGAGGTCTAGTTTATTTTTTGATTTCTAAGTAGCTTATGGGTTGATAATGGGACACACACACACACACACACAAAAAAGCTACTACAGAATATGATGTTGACTGTGACTGTGTTCCCATATGACCCACATAATGGTTCATGCAGTTTCCTCAATCTGTGGCCTAATTGAAAATGCCTAGAATTGTCTTGACATTTTCAATTACACATGATGTTTTTATGTATAATACTACTGAAGAATATAAAGTGTTTTTTTTTTTGTTTTTTTTGGACTTAAAAACAGATATAGGCTTTCCATAGAACACAGAGCTCTTAAGGCAATGTCCTTAATAATTTTTTCCTCTCCAGTGAGCAAAAAAACCACAAACATTTCTAATGGAGTTTGAAACTTTTATTATAGTGACACACCGTGTGACTCATTGCTCTGACAGAGTCGATTTAACCACAACCCCTGTATTAAATTTATTACGGACTTCAGAAATGGTTGCTAATCAACAAATGTTTGTATTTAAGCTGAATTTCTACTGTACACTCTTAAAAATAAAGGTGCTTAAAAGGTTCTTCACAGCGATGCCATAGAAGAACCATTTTTGGTTCCACAAAGAACCATTCAGTCAAAGGTTCTTTAAAGAACCATCTCTTTCTTACCTTTTTATAATCTGAAGAACCTTCTTTCACCACAAAGAACCTTTTGTGAAATAGAAAGGTTCTTCAGATGTTAAAGGTTCTGTATGGAAACATTTAGACAAAAAGTTTCTTCTGTGGTATCATGAAGCTCCTTTATTTTTAAGAGTGTATACCTGATTACTGAATATTGTTGACTTTTATTATAAAGTTCTTGTGATGTTCCTCATTTGTAAATCAACCTGGATAAAAAGCATTTGCTAAATGAATAAATATTAATATTTTATTTTATTTAGAAAAAAACACCTTTACGGTCACATACTAATATGAGCACTGAAATTCCAGAAAAATGAAATTCTGGCACACTCAACTAATAAATCTTGTCTTATTTTTATCTCTGGATGATGCTTTTGACCCATAAGAAGTTTGCAACATCAGCCGCCCACATGCGTTTACTAAATACAGCTTCCCCACGTTTGGACTTCAAAATGTGACCGAGCTTTTCTCTTTTCCTCACACACTCTTCTAAATCTCCATTTTTTTTTTTTTTTTTTTTCCTGAGGAATGTGAGTTGGCTCTTTCAAGCCTCTCCCTAGAAACTGCCCTCCCAAGATAAACAGCACTAGTCCAGCCAGCCCTCCCTTCCCAGAGGGCTGTGTTTCCCTCCAGCACGTGAGAGAGTGGATCTGGCCTCCTCCCCTGTATGGCACTGCGACTGAGAGTGCACTCACCCCTGATCTCCCTCTTTCTCCATTCATTGATTGGTTCAGGTGCACTTGTTTTTGTCTAACGTCTCCAAATCTGTGGTGCTGACTTGCCAGGCCTCTTTAACAAACTGTGTGTGTGTGTATGTGCACGTGTTAAAGCAGGCTCGACTTCAGACAATCCTTTCAGTGCCACCCACATGTAACCAGGCCTACATATAATCTCTGCATGGAATTCTGCTGAAAACTCTGTAGATTTCCGTGGAATGGAAAGTTCTATTGATGCCCGCCCCTTGCGTGGTTGTTCATCCAGCTAACAGGGAACATCCTCAGAACCTTTTTAAATGTTCTCTAAAAGTTATAAACTAACATTCTTCCATTAATGTTAATAGAAAATTCAATTTCCTAAAATGTTTTAGTTGGATGTTTGTCTAATGTTTTTAGAAGGTTACTAGTTTCAGAACATTCAGAGCAAAAGACATTCCCATAAAGTTTGCAAAATGATTTTTTTTAAAAAACGTAATGTTTTGAAATTGTTTAATAATAAATGGCTTAATGAGAATGTTAGCTGGGTAGGTCCATACTGCAGAATTTCATGCAAAAATTAAACAGCAGAGATTCTGTCCGGATGTGTTTATAATGCCACTTTTGAATTCAGAGGGATTGGGATTCGTCTGTCTTCTGTCCTCTGGTAAGAAATGTAACCCACATGGAAATTTGAACTGTTTATTTAAATGCAGCTGTTAAGTATGTAAACAGCTTGTTGTGATAGTTGACCTCATTGTGGCAAACAGTCGTTTTCATCAATGTTTGACTAATCAGTCGATCATGTTTATGTGTACATGCGCGTTCAGAGGGGTGTGTGTATTTGTGTTGATTTAGTGGTGTGAAAGCCCGTTTGGACATGTCTGTGTAATACGAGTTGTAAAAGGAGATGTCCGTGTGTGAGTCTGACCCTCTGAGTGTGTCTCATTCAGAACCTACAGCAGGGGTGTCAAACTCAGTTCCTGGAGGGCCGGAGCCCTGCAGAGTTTAGATGCAACCCTAATTAAACATACCTGATCCAGCTAATCAAGTTCTTCAGGCTTATTTGGAAACTACATGGTTTGTGTGTTGGAGCAGGGTTGGAACTAAACTCTGTAGGGCTGTGGCCCTCCAGGAACTGAGTTTGACACCCCTGGCCTACAGCTTGGTCTATGATCTTCAGAATGAAAGATGGGCAGCAGTAGTAATCTTGCGCTGCTCCATAATCCTCTCTTTCAAAGACACTGCCATTCTTTAGCAGCTCAGATGAGCACCCAGACAGCTCAGTGCTGACAGCATTACCAATGTGGCACTGCACACAGGTCAGCCAGGCTCTTTAACATTAGCATTGATCCTGCAGCGTAAGAAGCTTCGCTGTAAACATTTCAGGAACTTAGGCAGGGATGAAGTTACGATGTTAAGGTGAAAGATCAGAGGTCTTCATCCCTGCGCAGAGTTTAAAGAGATAGATCTAGAAATACTATCTATACACACTATCACTATGTAATCATTGTTTATAGACAGTAAAATATTGCAAAAGTTTTTAAATTTAGCCTGCTTAATTTTCACAATCCCATGGGTGCACATCTGTGTTGCAAATATTACATGCAACTCAATGTGCATTTTCATTTAGTTTAGATCCTTGTATAGACAGGTTTTTCACACAGCTAAGTTGATTAATCTTCAGTTTAATTTTCTAAATTATTCACAACAATTAATCGTCAATCAGTTGTTAACACCCCTATTTCAGACCTTTGGTAATATTTGCCTGATTCACTTTCCTCAACTTAGAGCTTCAGCCATTCCCATAGAGATCTGTTACCATAGCCACAGGCAGACATTCTGCGGGTATTGTGATTACAGCGGGACTCAGGTATGCCCCTTGGCATGAGGGTGTGGGTTTCAAAGGCAGTCAAATGGAGAGGAATGGGCTAAGAATCCACACCTGCACTTGACTGAATGTATAGATCTAAAAAGGAGGAGCTGTTTGGGTCAGACTTGTTTATTTGTTGTGCAACTGGATGCCAGATGTTATCTGTTTTCAGCAGAACATTCACCTTCAAACAAAGGTGGTCTGCCAAACCAGAACCACTCCTTAAATAATCTAGTTAATCTTACTTAAAATGGAGAGGTGGAGTCTCCAAAGTGATACTGGTGTGTCAGTGAAAAGAAAAAAAAGTGTTTGTTTCATAACTTTCATTTATTTCCTTCACTTTGAGCTGGATCTAGTCCACTCCCTGCTCTTACGGGAATTTACTTGTATTTTGAGGGCGACGCTCAACTCAGACTCACATTCTGAGATCCGAGAAACCACAAATTCTTCTTAGCGGTCTGCTTCCCCGAACAGAAACGGTCATACGAGATGATTCTCTTCAGTCTGTCTCAGGTAATTCCTTGGAGATCTTCCTGAAATTGTCGGACCGAATGACTGGATTTCCTTATGGCTGCCACTGCAGAGCTCCTTTTACTTTGAAGCCGACAGACACTCTTATATCACTTCCTCCTGTAGTCTACAGTTGGTGGAACATGGGAAAAGATTACTGAGAGCTGTTTTGGGAAATGACCGCCACAAATATCCAGGAGGTGAACACCAATCGGAAGCGACAACTCCAGTTGGAAACCTCTCGAGTCCAAGAATAGGCAAAGGATTTGTGGAGTAAATAAGACACAAACATATACTGTGGTGCATGAATGAATTAATTTGGTCATTTGTCCGTAGGGAAGAGTTGTGATTCCTGCTTGTATTTCTCCAGTCCAGCTCTTCCTGAAAGAGTTGGCTGGGTGGAGCTATGTAGGAAAGAGGGAGGAGGAGGAGGAGGAGGAGGAGAAGTATTTGAGTTGCCGTGTCAGTTGTGCACACACACACAGACTCTTGCACACATTCACTGGAGCGCCGACTCTCTGTTGATCTCTGTTCTTCAAAAGGCTCGACAGCTTGAGAGCTTCATCCTGCTCTTGGAAAACACTTGTCCTGGTAAGTTAAGCAACCTGTAACAGAAATACAGTAATCTATAGACTAGTTGATTAGTCTCATGCTTTCTGCAGTTAGTTTGTGTTGACTGTGTTGAACTCGGGCTTTGTTAGTTTTTTTTTTTAATCTATTTATCTCCCTAACTTTTTCTTTTGTTATTTTATCTTCAACTGTAATAGCAGTAACAGTGAGGCTCATGTATAACTCATGTCCTCTCATTTCATCATTCATTTATGAAGGATGTGAGTGTCTAGTGAGTCTAATTTGAGCATGCAGGGACCGGACTGATTACCTAGTAGGACATAATGGTTGTTTATGCGGGATCAGCAAAAAATCGTGTGCGTGTGTGTGTAGGGTGATTGAGTTCAGTTTTTGGGCAATTAAATACAGATAAACTCCATTAGGACTTTTGTTATATGCATTAAAACAATGGATGTCTGTGAGTTTGCATTTTTCTGTTCATTTGTTGGATTGTGTCGGTTTTTGTGTGTGCTTAATGTCATTTTGTGCCATTGTTGTTAGGGATGCACCAATATTAAAATTCTGGCTGATATTTATTAAGCTGATGATTGGAAAATATTAATTTTTTAACAATCAAAGTATATTTATCTATACTCGATGCTGTTTTGTTGAAATAAAAATATCTACAAGTGAATTTAGGCGTCACAGTATTAATATGAACAGTATAAAACTTCATTTTATGAATTATAAATGTATTAGTTATTTATTAGATTTATTAGTGTTTTGAAGATTAACTTTAAATGAGCGTTAGATGACACCAAAGGTAATTTGAATGTAAACATAGATGAAATGAGCATCAACAATTAAATCCAATATTAAAAAAATTGATAGCCGATATGATATGATACATCGTACATCCCTAAAATGAATGTCAACAGTTTGTCAAAACAAAAGTGATTGAGAAATGAGGAACTGAGTCAGTGTGAGTGTAATAACAACTGTGAGGCATTTTCTGTGTGGTTCATATTGTCTGCATATTCGTGCAGGAAAAGATCTCTATCTCTTTATCTTTCCCTCTCTGAGATCCATTAACTCACTGACATTCCTGGCTTACTTATTGGTCAAACTGGGTTAATAGGTGACCCCTGTCTGTGTGTGTTTGGATGTTGTGTTTGTGTTGTGCTCTAGTTTTTTGTAAACGTAGTTACTAGTTGTTTGTTGTTCTTTTGTTTTGGTGTGTGTGTGTGACTGTGGGAAAGCGGAATTGGTAGCTGCGGTGGAAGAAGGTAAAAACAACACTCTGGGCTGACGCTTGAACCATCACGTCTCTGTGATTACACACTGTATCCACACACAAATATGCTTGTGTGTGGCAGGCGTGAGTGTGCAGGTGTCTTTAGTGTTGAGAATGTGTGAGTGACATTTCTCAGCTTTACTTTGTCAGGCCTGAGGTGGGCCACAGGGTCAGGGTCCATTTAGAGGACCACGGGGTCGTGGATTCCTGAGATGAGTCTGACAGAGACAAGGTTGCCATGGTTGTAATTAGGGGATGATCAGGTCATTTTGCTTGATCAATATGACAGCGAGCGCTGTGAGGATGTTGCCAGGACGGTTGAACAGTACTGGGTTGAGAGTTTAAAGTGACCTCTGCCACCACAGTGTGCAGCTGGTACTGCAGAGCTCTATCCAGTGGAAAACGTAAATCACTAATAGTCATGTAAGTGACAGATCACCCAGGTCTCTGGGGTCAGATACATTTATCTGAGCGGCGCTGTGCTGCGTGAGCGTCCTGATCTGCTGTGATGTTTAACCCTGATCTGAAAACTCCAGGGATCTGATTTGATCTAATCTGCTTTCTCTGATTTGAAGTTTTAAATTGATGGATGGAGGGAAATGTGGGGAATTTATGATCACATTGTGGTTGGCCCATGAAGGACAAATGGACTTTTTGCTCTCGTCTGATTATCTTATTACAGTCAACTTGAAAGATGGAGGAACGGACCAATCCTATTCTCTGTATATGTGTCCTTTTTAACATGCTTTTGTGACACATTTAAGGGGATAAATGTAATTAGCTTAAATTACATTTGTACGTTTTTCTACTAATGATAAATTGATATTACAGGTAGGCCAATTAATCTTACCTTTTAGGCATAAAATGAGTATCCCCAATATGATAGAAAAGATATAAATATAAAAGATACACTAAAATGTGATTTAATAGATAAAATGATTCATAATAATAAATACAATAATTCATATATAAAATGTATTATTTGAATAGCAACAATCAATTGATAATGAAATGATGTGCTTTTTTCTTTATCATTTTAAATATGGTGATGTTTTAAAACTGCCTTTCTGCTTCAGATTGTTTAATATAAGTCTTATTTTTAAAACCTTTTTGCACATAAAATACACAAACTTTGGGTGATGACAATGAAATAACGTGTTTTCTTTAAAATACAGAAAATATTTTTTAATCTGACTAACCAAAGAATTACTTGACAGATCAAAAAATAATAATTTATTACCAAAATTGTTACCAAAATAATCGTTAAGTACAGCCCCGTATGTTATTTATATTTATATATTTGTTATAAATAATTCTAAAAAAAAAAAAAAAAAGCTATTTATGGTTTGAGTGAGTCTGTAGTAATTATACATTTATTTAATATTTTTATTACTTAAATCAACAGTCTGTTATGCCCTAATTTATTTGGGTAAACTTTGAGTGTGAGAAATGGCACTGAGGGGCAACTGTATTTACATCTTTAGGGCTCCACATATTGGCTGACATTATAAGTGGGAGATGAATGATGATAATATCCTCAGGGTTCATTCAGACATTGTATGTTAGCTGTGTCCTGGTCTTACCATGGGCCGTTTATACCAGCTCTGTCTAATGATGTTGTGTTAAGAGGTCATCCTGGCCTGCTGTGGACGGAGGGGAAACAGCTGTGCTGTGCGTTGCCACACATTGAGAAGAAAAGGCTGTTTAAATCCCTTTATAACCAGCTGTCCCTCACCGATGGAGCTTTGTGGTAGTTACGGATGGAGGCAGTGTGAAAGGTTATCAGGCTAAAGGCTTGAATCCTCTGGGGCGTCTTTATCGTGGCCGCTGAGGTGAGTTGAGTGAGAGGTGTGACTCTGTCAATGCCGTAAAAGCCATCAGAGAAAACCCTTGGGAATGATTCTAGTTAGCTTGTACTTGCACCTAACACCTACAGTGTAGTGCAAGAGGTCAAATCTTTAAGTGAAGTTCATCTGTAGGATACAGTCACTCAGATTCACTCTGAAACAAGCAGTTATCAATAAATCAATTGAGAACTGAGACATAAAAGCACTGGGAATATATAGATACTTGTTGCTAAATAGTAGTTTATGGGGGCTTGTCTAGAATTCTTCTTATCTGGCTCTCCTTATCACATTCCTCTTTTGGTGGCATGCAAAAAAAAAACCGACCCTGCAAAGGTAATATTTACTTTACCATGTCTCTCTACTACACGGTGTGGTGATGGTTTGATCTACACATTCCTTCTCCCTTTTCCTTACAAAACATCCGCTTAGTCAGCAGGATACCTCATGTTTCCAGTTGGGAGAGATTCCTGAATTCCCTCGTTATTCATAGTGATGTCAGATCTTCTACGCTCAGTCCTTGCCTAATACCTGAACAGATTCACGCGAGCTTCCTGCAATATTGACATGTTAAAGGATGGAAAGTATGTAGCCTGGGGAACAAAAGCGCAACTGTAACTTTGCACAGGTGACTCAGAGTGAATCCTTCCAGGCTGCTGGGAGCAGGAAATGTAGGTTTTGATCTATTTAGAGTTGTCAGTCTCCAGTCACAAAGTCGTACATGCCTCTACATAGACAATTTGACATCCAGGAGCTTCTCATCAGCGCTCCAAGCCCGACAACTAGGGCAAGCATCACCATTACTATTCTTCTTTCTCCCGAAGTGCAGTAATTATAGATGTTGTCAAAATTGATGCATTTTGAGTTATTACTGAAATCCGGTTTCTTATGGTTAAGGTAATGTCACTCACGTGGTATGAACATGAAATGATGCCTCAAATTGTGCAGTTTGTTGAGGAAAGATGTGATGTGTCAAGCTAAATTGATCAACATGGACATTAAAGGAGAGCCCAAGCATGTCTAAGGACCAGAATCATAGAAACTGGGCTATTTGATTTGAGTCAACAAGCCCCTAGCAATCCTGCTGAACACATTTTGAACATTTTAGCAAGAGCTTGACATTGTGGTGATGCGATTTTCTTTGGCAAGAACTATTCGCGTTTTCTTTTAGAAAACTAAAAATCTTCTACTGTTTCAAATATTCTTCTACTGTTTCAAATTGCTGTTTACCAACTTTCTGTCTCTGTCTGACTCTTTATCTCTGTTTTTCAGATATCTGACCCACTTCGCTCTCTCCCTCACTTTCTCTCTTTCATTTTTTTTCTTCCTTGTTCTTTTTTATATTCCCCACTCACGTGTATCTCTCATGTTGGGTCTGTTGTCGCAGCAGTACTTGAAAGATATCCTTAAAACAGCAGATCTCTTCCACTCATGAATTCCCCTCTAATTACAATGCAGAGTTTCTTTCAGCCAAAATTAGTGAGGTCATTTTTTACTTTCTTGCTGCAGCTGTAGACTGCCATGCTCAGCCTGCCGTCTCCCAATGCATTTGTCCAAGGATTTTACTGCAGGCTTGTTTGCATCACATTTTCCTTCATCCAGTGTACCTCAAATCATTAAACACAAATAAAATGAATATTACACATTCATTCAGGTTTAAAAACACCCACAAAACATCACTATTAGATGCCATGCTCAAGCCGTTAGAAAACATTTTCCATTCACGTTTTTTGTGGCTCAGCAGTCCAGTTCACCACTAAACACTGTGAGGAAAATGACATCAGCTCTCAGAAATCAAGACCAGATCTTTATTTTGTGCCCAGCAAGGTTTGCTTTGGAGATGCCTGTGTGTTTCTGTGGTTGTGGCAGTCTGACGTGGGTGTGTGTGGCTCTAAGTGTGTATTCCTGGCTCTCCCTACGTCCTCGGTGTTCTGGGTCCAGTTGGCTCAGTGCTGAAATGCTTCTTTTATCGCACTCAGTTCACACCACGCTTGTGCCCATAGCTGTGGGCTGTTCGTGCCACCCTCACCCCTGTGGCCCTCACATTCCACTGTGTTTGCTTCTGTTTGGGGATCTTATTTTACATGAGACCTAAACACTTTAATGGTTTTGGGATCACTGTGTGCTGTAATATGAGTAAGAATTCAACTTCTGTTGGACTGAGTATATCATTGCTCTAAACAGTAGTTCCCAGCTGGTGTGTTGCAACCCAAAATTGAGAAGTAAACCCTGCTTATTATAGTCTTCATGGGAGAACTATCTTTTATCATTGCTCAAGCTCAGGTTAAGTTCTGTATGGATTAGATGGATTATGCATATTATCTGCCAATATTTGAGATCTATTTTAAACATTTGATTGTATCAGTCCATTTTGGATGCATATCGGCCAACTTTGGATATTTATTGCATGTTAATTTCCCCTGTTTTCTTGATTGCATATTAAAAACAGTTAAATGTTTAAAGCGATTGATTTCATGTCTCTTTTATTTTAACAAAATATTATATACTTTTAATAGCAGCCATTTAAATGTTACCAGCCATAAAATGAAAATACTGGTAAAGTTAAAGGGATAGTTCACCCAGAATGAAATATCTGTCAATAATTACTCACCCTTATGTCGTTTCAGACCTGTAAGATCTTTGTTCAAATTCGGAACACAAATTAAGATATTTTTGATGAAATCTGAGAGCTTTCTGATACTGCATAGACAGCAAGGGTACTACCACGTTCAAGGCCCAGAAACATAGTAAGGATATCGTCAAAAATAATCCATGTCCGAAGTCTACTTTTTGCGCACAAAATGTATTCTCGCGGCTTCATAAAATTAAGGTTGAACCACTGATGTCACATGGACTGTTTAAATGATGTCCTTACAACCTTTCTGGGCCTTGAATGTGGTAGTTGCTTTGCTGTCTATGCAGGGTCAGAAAGCTCTCGGATTTCATCAGAAATAATTTGTATTCTGAAGATGAATGAAGGTCTTAATGGGTTTGGAGCAGAATTTTGATTTTTGGGTGAACTATCCCTTTAATAATGTTCCAAAAAACATATCTTTAGTATATAGTTTAAGTTGGAACCACATTTGGATGTTGCATAGGCTGTTTATCTGTGTGCTTATCTCACTGATGCCTGAGGTAGTTAAATAGTTTTGAGAAAGCACTCTGATGACTTAACAAGCCTAGAATTTTTGCTAGCTTTCATTGTTATCCATATATGTACAAGCCTTCATGCTTGTGCTCTATGGTCCCTGTGGAAGAGCTTTCTTCTATATTGGTGTTTGGTAAGGCCGGTGTAGCACAGGGGAATACAGAGATGTGGAGGGGAAGGCATGATGATCCATTTTGGCTTTTGGACACTAGAGCTGCCTCACCCCTAACAGCATAGCAGGGTCCCGAGCAACTGTGCCTTCTATTAAAAGCCTGGCCATTGAAAGACAGCTGTAGGTGTGTATGTGTGTGTGCATCATCTAAATCCATCACAGAATTTGACCTGGATAAGCATTTATTGCATTACTCTGTCCATAAGCCTCAATATAAGACACAATAACAGACAGAAACATGCCAAGCATGTTTAAATAATTCTATTTCCATAGTAATGAAAACATTACAACACAAGACATTTCTCCAGTGGTAACCTACCTGTCTCTCTTCTGTTTCAATCTCTTAGTCATGTACAAGTCAGAGTCGCATATCTGAATGATTCATAAACCAGAATGGAAGTATTGACAACAGTAAACAGCAAATAACCCTGAAAAATCAAGACATTGTAACATGAAATATTCCCATTTTACACATTTAAATGATAATCATCATTCACTCTGTTCTGCAATTAGTTTAAGACTATATTTATGATTTCAAATGAACTGTTGCTTGGTTGGAGGATTCTTTCTATTGTATTAAGTCTTTTCTATCTTATTAGTGAAAGAAGGGGAGGGGGAGCGTAACGGGGATGAGGGCCCAGACTAGAAGTCATGCTATAAAAAGATTAATTAAAAAATGTGTATTTGAATATAATGATGATGATGAACGGCAAGGAACAAGCCTCTCAGCGCTGTTGATGATGTAATCCAAACCTTTAATGCAGTAACAAAAAGGAGAATAGGGAAGGGAAAAGGCAAATTGCCTTCACTCCCTTGACAATGAGGATCAAGAGGAATATGGAAGCATCAGAAGTTGTGATGAAGAGAAAGAGAGTGAGGGGAAAAATGTCTAAATTTGAGCAAGCACAGATTTGAGAACGGCGTTCTCTGTGTTTAAAATTTTAAGGTCTTATTTACTATAAAACTAGCTTTTCTGAGACGAGCTGTATGCATGCTCATGAGTGTTTCAGACAGATTTAAATGAGCCTTGGCTTAGATCTAGTCTGAGACCAGAATATAAAAGATGATAATCTGCCTATAATGTACTTTGTAAAGATACTACTCAAAGCGCCTTTGTGCGCTCATGAACACTGAACAAGTGGAGGAGGACATTTTAAATATTTTCATAAAATGCCACTATTTGATGCAGCTGAGTATAAAAGATTGCAGCTGTTCTTTAGCTTTGCCCTTTTCTTTTTTGTTTCTTTTCAAAGAATCACATTTGAATGAAAATTCAGTAGGAGTGTTTGTTGTGAGTGGGGGGAAGGGTGCAATTGGTCAGTGTTCCAACCTTAGACCAATCACAGATTGGCTGCTGACTTACTCCTTTCTCCTCCTCTTGTGCTTGGAACTCTTTTCTCTTCCCTGATTGGCTGCTCCCACATGCAGCATCTGGAGGCTTTAAGAGTGTAGTAGGAGGGGCCAGACAGTGCATTAAAACCAAACGTCTGCCCCCATTCGCCCTAGAGTACTCCAGTTATATGTGTGGAGCAGAGGGAGCGAGAGGAGGTCCTCTCTTTACCTACCCATGTCTGACAGCATCTTTCTCTCTTCTTCCTTCCTCCAGGAAAAGATTCCAGGATTACAAGAAAAAGAGGATCAGGTTTTTAAGGAGTGTTTTACAAATCTGGAGTTTGAGAAGAAGAGACTGAGTCACCGTGTTTCACCAGAACCTTTCTGCTAACCTTTCAGCTGCAAGCAGCTCACTTTAGGATCTGCCCCGTCCTGGTGGGTCACTCAGCTGGACTGATGTGGAATGTGACCCTTTATGACCCCATCCCACGGGCCTCTATTCAATAAACCGGACTCGGGAGAGAACAGATAATAGAGGCAAGAGGCCGGCACACAAAAAAGAGTGAAGTAACAGCAGCAGGAGTGTTCAGACTGGTAAGAAAGTTAAAGGGGCCCTTGAAGGTGGGGAAAAAAGAACTTAAAATACAAAGGAAAAGGAATAAAGAGACCTGTGACTACAAAAGTCTTTCTTGGGACTGCAAGACATTCTTGAACGCAACAGAAACTTTGACCCTTAGCCTTCATTTCACCTCTTAAATTAATCCCGCTGCTAGCAATCATGCCAGTGGAGACCCTTCGTCCCACAGATGGCCGTTTTACTGGGGGTCCCTTCACCTCTGCCATGCCTTTCCGAATCCTCAACAAAGGCCCCGACTACTTCCGCAGAGCGCCCGAGTCAGGAACGCGGAAGCTGAGTGCAGTTGAGCGCCTGGAAGCGGACAAGGCCAAGTACGTAAAGAGTCAGCAAGTAGCACTCAATAAACAAGAACCTGTGAAACCCCCAATCATCCGCAAACCGCTGTTATCACCAAGCATGCTGATGCAGTGCAGAATAAACACTCCACCAGCAAGGAAGATTACCCGGCGTCTACTTGAGACGGAGAATGGAGGACCGGACCATGGCATGAGCAGAGGACCACAACTCAACCTTGAAGTGCTCAATAATCTAATCAACGTCTGCGACGGACCACTTGCATCCACACCTACCCCATCCTCTCCTTCTCCCTCAGCCTCCTCACCCTCTTCCGGAGGTCAGAGTGTTGGTAGTGGACAATCTGCAGAACCTCAGCACTGCATTAACTTCAAAGCACACCTTGGCTCAACGCCCAACTCCTCTCGCACCTCCTCTCCTCTTAACAATCAGTCCACACCTGCAGAGCCCATCCGAAGGCCGCCTCCGGTCCCAGCCAGAGCTCCCCGACTAATACCACAAGGTAGTTACGGGACCCCCAACTCCGTAACTGTGCGACGGGTGGATGTGCGACCTCAGGCAGAGATCAGGAAACCTCAGAGATTGCCTCTAAAACCCAAACCTAGACAAGCTCAAGTAGCTCAACCACAGATAGCCCAGCCACAGGCACCTCCCACACAGCAGCAACCTACGGGAACTCACCCTTCATCCCCCTGCATACCCTCCAGCCCGCTGCTTCTACGCACTGGCATTCTACCCCCTGCTTCCCCCGCTTTTACCCGTATTTCCTCCGCCAGCTCTCGAGGGTCACGTCCTGGTTCAACCCGGAAGCATCCCTCCCTCCACCGCTCCAAGTCAGACTTGAGCGACCGCTACTCTCGGGCCACAGCTGACCTGGAGCGCTTCTTCAACTACTGTGGACTGGACCCAGGTGAGGTGGAAGGAATGGGTGGTGTGGAGCGGTTTGCCCGGGCAAATTCGGACATTGTTTCTGTCTCCAAACTCCGGAGCGTCAGTACGCCTAGCTCAGAGTGCGGGGACGGTGGGGATGGACGACGAGGAGAGGAGGATGACGACGATGATGACGGGCCTGTAAAGCCCAGTGAGCGTGTTCCTTATGGCATCTCGGTCATCGAGAGGAACGCACGCGTCATTAAGTGGCTCTACGGTATCCGACAAGCACGGGATGCCTCACAAAACATCTCCAATGTCTAGAAGCTTCTCTCTGATTGTCTACTCAGACAGAGACAATATAAATAAGACAGAGACTTGCTGTAGTATTCAGTTGATGTCTATCACACACCTAATATTTATTATGTTCTTGTTTGAAGATGTTTAAAGGCTCTGACAAATATTTGTTTCGTTTGTATTTGCCTTACTATACGGATAATGTTCATGATGCTTGTTACATAGAATTTACATGGACATCCTGATGTTTTTCGAGTATCTGATTATCTGCAAGGATGACGTACCTCTAGATGCGGAATACTACAGACTTAGCACTGTGACTTTGATACATTTTGATTTTAAGCAATAAGATTAATGCTAAAGGCACTAAAAGAGTGGATGATGATGAGAATGATGAAAGCAGCAGTCGATCTGCTGTGTTGGTGCTGTTCAGGTACAAAGTCTGTATTAACAGCAGTGCTGTCGGACCCGTGGCCTAAGCTAATTCCTGTAGAAACCGTTGTGTTCATAGTATTGGAAATCAAGCAGGTACTTTATAATTTTAGAAATCTTTGAAGAATTGAAGAATGAATGAACCTATTTAGGATGCTTGTGTTTATGAGGTCGTCATTTGGTGTCAGTGGTAGTAAGACCTCAGGGACGTGTTTAATAAGCCACACCTAGAGTCCTAAAGTGCACGCATGTAGAAACTGAGATGCATACAAACCCCTGCTCACTGTGCGCACACTTTTGCTCCATAGGTATCAAATTCACAAGTGCGTCAGATGTTCAGCGTAGACTTTTTTTTTTTGAAGGTGAGACTATGATACTGTGAAGAATTCAGAGCTTCCACAGAGGCGCTGCTGCTCTGCAAACATGGCTGGTAGACTGTTAAAGTTGAATATAAGTTTAGAAGTTCAAAATATAAGCATGTGAGAGCCTCTTGTCAGCATGCACACGTGGATGTACAGCTGTATTATAAAGCACAGTTGCACGATGTGCACTTCTCAAACATGCATTCCAAAACATATGGACGTACATTCCATTCAGCTTAATGTTTATGTATGATTTGTGTGGGTTTTGTTTGTTTGTGACTGTTCCTTCTGCCTATTTTTGTGCTTCAGATAGGTTATGTTTCAAACAGTTGTGTAAGACAGGTAAGGTTTGAGAGCTGACAAAACTGAGAGGAGTGTTTGGCTCAATACTCTCAGGGGAATCAAAGCTGTTAAATCAGTTTACTGCAGAGTTTTCGCACTTGTAGTAAGCAAGGAAAGCCTTACGAAGAGAAAAATGTTATTTTGATGGAAGTTGGTTGAATATGTGCACATAGACAAGTCATGAGGCCACACAAATGTTCACTTTTGGTTGAGTTTTTGAAAAAAAGATTTGCTTTATTTAAAAAAAAGCACAATAATCAAAATGATCTTTTTCCTAGACTGTGCAATCTAAATATAGCCATAAATGCATGGAGGTAAATGCAAAACATTCATTGACTGAAATACATTTCTCTACCAGCACATTCAGAAAGAATACACAAAAAGGTACAAACCCTCAAACAGTTCAGTGGAGTAGTTCTTGAAATAGGAGGGTAACATGGTGGTTCTGTTTGTTCTCTGAAGTTTACCATTGACTCGGAAAGAGTTGAACGCAAAATCGGTCCTTTGAAGATGTCAATAAAGATATGATGTTTTTGAAAACAAGTTGTGAGTTCTTTATTCCCTGTATGATTTGAGTAGTTTAAAACTTGACCTAGATTACTGGAAAAGACATTTTAATCCAGGGAGCAACATATTTGAAAGCCACTTTACATGAAGAACCAGAACAGATGTCATTCTGAATATGATTACAAATTTTTGTCCCTTGAGACAGAGAGTATTGAATATAAAGGCAGTAGATACAGCCTAACATGAGGCAAAATCCAAACCTGAACTGAACAGATGTTATCCAAAGCTGCTCATATTTTGTGTTAACTTATCACAGAAACTTTCAATTGAAACAATCTGTTTTCATTAAAAATGTTATAATGCTTTTGGCTATACAGTGAAAGTCCTCTGAGTCCAAAACAATACTGGACTGCTTTTACTTTAATTGTATGGTCAAAAAACAAAACAAAAAAAACACACTCATTTTGAGTTTCACAGAAGAAAAAATCAACACAGAACAACTTGGCACATGACAGACTCTTGCAGGATGCAATCTCTGCTTCCAAACATATTATACTTTGTAAAATATTGTTATCTGAGGCTGTTACAGCAGCAGCCTGTTGCCCCAGGTCACCTGTGAATTATGACCAACCTTGAGCAGACAAGTAGAGAATTACAGCCAGGGAGAGAGGGGGATGTGACTATGTTAGAAGAAGATGAAGAGGCCAGAGGTGTGATTAACAGCATCTTCTACAGGCCAATTAGTTTTTATTGAAGAACCTCCCATTTTAATCCAAGAAAATGAAACTGGTGTAAGGATGAGTAAGATGTATGTTAATGCTGTTCCCTAGTGAGGTGGTTTGGGGTAAAGTGTGTTTTTCGGTGAATGCAGTGAGCTCATGTAGACAGATGATAGTGGAAGTGAACTAGAGACGCTGAGGGATATGTGCACTCATACAGTGTTACTGTTACACCAGCTGCTTTACTCAGGAACACACAAAGTACAGTAAACACTTCTGCACCTGTGAGCCTCTGGCGATGTATTTTAATTTTCACTTCTGGATGATGAGAAGGATTTGTTTAGTTACAGTTTCATAACTAACTGGATTATGCTCTAGTAATCAGATTCAAGTGCTCATTGCTCCCCTGCTTTCTCTAGATCTTACAATGGGATCACATATTAAACACATCACAGAGATCAGACTAGTGTGTAGTGACTTTTGTGGGATTGCAACAGTGAGGCTGTGAAAAAAGGAGTTACATTTTATCCAGAGGCTTTTTAAATTGCAAATGAGAAATGTGAATTGCTTTGAATCTATATAAAACATGTTAGACAAATGATAGTCTCCCAAATGTACTTTGAACAATGTTGCTGAATTTGCAGTGTGGATGTACCTTGCATTCACTGTAGCATGAATAAATTATGCAGTTAGCTTTATAAGCTTATTTTTTGCTGTTTACTGGCTGTATTTATGCTGATGATATTGTTTTTGTCATCTTTGCTACATATTTTTGGTGATGTAAAGAATTTTACTTTTGAGGTTTGTTGATTTGTCACCATTACTGAAGTATATTGTGTGCTGCTTCTACTTCACAAGATGTTTCTTTATTATTATTATTTTAGAGTTTATTACATAATAAGAGTCATTTAAAAAGGTGACCAAATGAGAAATCTTCACAGCAGTTTGAGTGAATGAGAGATTTTGCATTTTGTGAACAAACAAATTAAAATCTGCTGAACTAAGCAGGAAAAATAAGACAGTCTTAATGCATAATCTTTCCCTTTTATTTTATTTTTACAGTGCAGGGCATGTGATGTGTTGATGTAAACCACAAAGCACAGCAGCCACCAATGTATGTCACTGCCTGACCCATGGGCTCCCTCACAGGCGGTCGAGTGGATATGTGGTCGTAAGCTGATTAGATACACATACACAGTTCCATCTGCCATGTGCATCTAACTGGATGTGCCTTGAGTATTGGTTAGTCTGCTCTCATCAGCCTCATTCTTCACTGAGCTAAAGCCACTTAACCCTCACTACTCATCTGCTTAGAGAGCAGACTGTCAGCAGCTCAAGTCAGGGGATAAGCTGTACAGATCTATGTCAGTTCTGGCCAGTCTTAAGCATCAGAATCTATCGATGGTGGGAATGAACTTTGACCTATTAAGCATCTATGCTTTAGCAAAGTCTCTATCAAGAAAATTCAGTTCACTTAGCGGGCATTTACATCACAGCTATTCCAGCCATACATGACCAATTATTATCTACTTGAATGAGGAAATAGCAAAATCTCAATTAATATTTTGAATCAATAACAAAATCTGACATGAACTGTCTTATAAATGTCATTTTTATTCTCAAATGGGTTGGTCCAGCCAATGAGCCTGTGCAGTCTTAAGAGTGTGTCTCAAGACACTGATTGCTTCTGTGGGAATCAGGGCTCTACCAAAAGGCAGGACTTATTTCGCCATATTGCGTATTAAGATAAATAAATATATATATATATATATATATATATATATATATGCAATCTTCAACCTAAGTCAGAGTGTATGCCAAAGTTCAAGTTTTAACAAATTTTTCAATTTAGGTTTTTATGAAAATATGAAAAATATTTGTCACATTTGACATTCTAATGTCAGTTTCCCATACTATTTTTTAGATTTTAAAAAGAAAATTTGAATTTAACATAGCTTGCAAGGAACTTTAAAATGTTGTCATTCTTTACTAAACCTTGTGTCTTTGCAAACTTGTATGAATTTCTTCTTTGAAATACAAAAGATATTTTGAGAAATGTCACAGTGTTTTTTTTTTTTTTCTATACAATAGAAACTAATGGGCTCCAATGTGTTTAGTTCCCAACTCTCTTCAAAATATCTTCTTTTGTGTTTTGTAAAAGCATGAATATCATACAGGTTTGGAACAACATGAAAGTGAATAAATTATTATTATTATTATTATTACTATTTACTCACACATATATACACTAGTCAACATTTGAAGTGGATCAAAACCTTTCATCAAAGTTAACCTAAAACCGAAATGCATTCTTGTCTTAGGACAACTTTGATTAACTTTTTTGTTCCACTGAAAAAATACTATAGTAATTTATAGTAAATACTATAGTGTTTTTGAACCATACTATAGTAAAGTGCATTATACTGTATATATTATAGTACTTACAACACTTTGTTAATGAATGCTACATCATACTGTGGTATTAACTATAGTGAACTGATAAACTGTAAGAAATACTGTAGTATACTTTAGTTTTTACCACAGTAAACTGTAGTGTATTGTAGTATAATATACCCTATAGTTGTAGAAAATTTAGTACAGTATTGGGTAAAGTAATTTGTTTATATTACTATAGTTGTTATATTACCACAGCAACTATAGAATTACCACAACAAATTAATTCAAGTACTTTACTATATGTATGGTTCAAAAACACTACAGTATTTAGTATAAATTACTATAATATTTTTTCATGTGGGTTCAAATGTTGACTACTATATACAGTATATAGAGAGAGAGGTTTGCCATCGTATAATTAAAGACAATGTAAGAATGGCTTTGAATTCTGAAAGGAACACTGCTTGCGTTAATGGAGAGGACACAGACACTGATGCCGCTCAATATTTCATCACTCTCAGAGATCTGAGAGAGAAACACTAGGAGTGGGCTACTATTCAACAAGCATGAACTACACCCTATAGGCATTTGATTTGTCTTTCTCAGTCAACAGACATATATAATATTCTGTGAGAGCTGATTATAAAGACAGTGGAAAACTAAAATTGCAACCCTTTTGGATGAGGGTAGCTTGACAATCATTCCCCAGGCTGTAAATTTTGCTTCTTTGGCTTTATTGTTTATGAGACATATATGGTGGAACAGAGACACTGCTGCTGGCTTGGGAAGTTTTTCAGGAAATGTAGTGCATTCTAGTGTCTGTCTGCTTTGGGCTTAAACCCATGAGATAAAGGAGGGCTGGCCAGTGAGATTCAGGCCATGTTTTTCTGGACTTTGACCTAATTGTTTTGCTCTTCTTGCTGTAAGTTGTAAAACGTGCCTTAAATATACAAAGACCTTGACTGTATGGTTATTTATTATTTCAGACTAGCAGCTGAGATTAGTGAGTTCCTGTGGTCCTTGTGAGATAAACCAACAGCCTTTTTACATATTTGTGCAACATCCTAATGGCTATTCTTTAAACAAGCCATGTTTTATGCTAGCACACAACAAGCAGAAAAATTGAAATCCAAGTCTGTAAATAATCATGAACATTTTACAATGACAATAATAACAATAAAAATTTGTTAGATGACTTCAAACCAGTCCAAACTGATCTTTCACAAAAAGTCAGATATGTGTCAGTCGGTCCTTCATCCTTCTCTACAACAACCAGACTCAACAGATCAATGGCTCATGGCCCTGATGGATGAGCGGCACTTGATTAGGCATGAACTCTGACTAATAAACCAGGTCATGTGATGTCACTTCCTCCCTCTCTGACACCGTCCCTTCAGTTCGGTTTCTCCATGTAGTGCATTTATTGTTACACTGTAAATAATGATTAAAAAATGATATGGTAAAAACCTGTATATTGGGCATTTCATGTAATTTTGCAGTATAATACTGTTAAATGTCTTGCTGTTGAAAAGGGCAGTTCTTTTGTAAATTACAACAGTTTTTAACGCTAAAATCTACAGTAAAAGTTCGTAACAAAAGGAATACATTACAGAAAATATATTTATTTTACTGTCTTCAGCCTGTTTATCTCACTTTTCTGCTTCTTTGCCTCTAGCTCTTTATTTCATGCATGGCTCAATTCTTCTTGCCTCTGCCTCTCTGGATATTCATTACCAGGTGTCTGTACCTTAACAAATTTACTTTCCCATTCCCTCTCTCAAGAACAGATATACACAATTCGGCCCAACTCCTAGTCATCTTTGCATCATTCTGTGAAATGACACTAGGTCCCAACTGACGGCAGGTGTTTTGGTAGATAAGAGCTAGGCTGTTTGTCTGGTTCCTGTTTGAATCTCTGAGTCTGTTTATGTGTGCGCCCAAAATCCTTTCCTTTATCACTTTGGAAAGGAAAGTAGTTTTGCTTGTCTCTACATGTTTGTTGTTTTATGTTGTGGGCATAGATTATTAAAAGAAACTGCTCCAGAAAGCTTTAACAAAGCACTAATTAAATGTTGTCTATTTATATTAGTCAGTCCTCACTCTGTCCTTTGGTTATGTGGCCAGGATTTAGTCTACTTGATATGATGCACAGAGTTGGGACACAATATTCCAAGCTTGAAGTTAAGCTCAATCAATAGTATTTGTAGCATAATATGGATTGTCACACTATTATTTAAAAAAAAGCAGGAATAGAGTTTACATATTGGTTAAATAATATGGGCCATTCTAACCCAGGAAATCCTGAGTTATCTTGTTTCATGTTTCACACTGCTCATAATTTACCCAGGGTTAACAAGTAATCCTGTTTATTCGTAGACTTACATTTAACACTATACATTCCTAAACCCTGGGTTAACGTTCTTATTTGAATATTTGTGGTGTGTCATTGATTGGACGAATGCAGCACGCAACCTATCTATGTAACGGCTGTATTGTGCTTCCTCCTATTAAATACTGTATCAAGTTTTTCCTGAATGGACTTTTCAGCCTATAAAGGAAAGAATTAAGCAGTCTTTTCTTTACTCCAATTGACAAATTTTCAGGTACCAATTGACATTTTTCCCCTCAAACTGAAATGATTGTTTGTTTGCAGTGTTTCTATGACTGTCGAAAGAACGTGAATATGAGGCGCATGAGATTGGCTAAACTTTCTAACACCGCTTTGTTTCACACTACACAAGTTTGGCACCACAATGCGGGGTTAAGACAGTAAAAGTGCTGTTAACCCCAGCTAAAAAGTGGTACTAACCCGCTTCTAAATTACAAGTGTGAAACATACCTTTAATCTGGAATTAAAAGGTGGGTTTAGAATGATGATAACCCGGGGTTAAAAGCTGTGAAAAAAGTATTAAAGGTATAGTTCACCCAAAAATGAAAATTACCCTCTGATTTACTCACCCTCAAAGTCATCCTAGGTGTATATGACTTTCTTCTTTCAGACGAATACAATCAGAGTTATATTAAAAAATGTCCTGGCTCTTCCAAGCTTTATAATGGCAGTGAATGGTGGTCAAGATTTTGAAGCAAAATAAAGTGCATCCATCCATCATAAAAAGTGTTCCACGTGGCTCCAGGGGGTTAATAAAGGCCTTCTAAAGTGAATCGATGCATTTGTGAGAGAATAAGATCCATATTTAAAACTGTATATACCGTAATCATCGGCCACAGACAGAGTACAATGCAAGAACTGTTTTCACAATTTATGGAGAAAAAGGTAATTGCAGTATATTCTGACCAGACTCATCCCCCCATTCCTGCTTTGAGGTCCTACCTTCAGGGCTGCGTATACCACTGGCTAAAAAGAACATATGTTAAAGGTCATTTATTGACTGTGACTGTTTTAAACCAAATTCTTAACTGAGGTTTTGTATATTCCATGGGTTAGTGTGTGTGTATAGGCATATACATATATAATTGTGTCCTGTATTTACATGATTTTTATGAGGATAATGTGTGTTCCATGTGTTTTATAGATATGTGTGTGTACGTATACTGTTTATTGTATGTTTTTTTGCCAGTGTAAAATATGAATTTCTGTCCAGGAACTCTGTACAGAAAATAAAGTAAGTAAAGTAATCTCTAGCTTCGCACGTTCATGAGATAGTGGTGTCCAGCGAATTATGTAGGCATTCACTGACATTATAAAGTTTGGAAGAGCCAGGACATTTTTTAATGTAACTCTGATTGTATTAGTCTGAAAGAAGAAAGTTATATACACCTGGCATGAGGGTAAATCATAAGGTAATTTTCATTTTTGGGTGAACTATCCCTTTAATTAACATTATCCCACAAGTGCTGTCGATCTGAGTTTAATTTGTAGTGATCCTGGAATATTCCTCAAATGGTTCTTCTTGTAACAGTGTCCTGCTACAGATGTGATTTCTGGACATTGACATCAACAGCTGTGTGATGCAGCATGTCCTTCCAGTTTATCTGCTGTGTGGGAACCTGCAGACAGAGCCAAAAACACAGACCTATTAGATCATGTACTGACTGTAAGATATGTCTGCAAAGCTCATAAAATCTAGAAAGCCATCTAGAGCCAGCTGGAAGAAACCAGAAATTACAAAGACGATAGATATACAGTATTGAGGGCACAAAAACAACAGCATCATCAAAACCTCTTCTTTCTTTGGTCCTCTCACTTTCCTCTCCATTCACTCAGCGGAGGATTCTTACAGATAGTAAATCCCTTCTCTAATTAAAAATGCAAAATCTAGCCCACTTTTGGCTCCCACTAATGCGCGTAAAGAGAGCTGTGATGCGCGTGCAACTTTCAGATGCCGCTTCTCTCGCTCCCTCTTTCTCAGTTTAGATCTCAGTAATGTAAATCTTTCTCTCCCGCACACACTCCTGAGGTGTGGGTGAAAATTTTCAGACATCAAAAATACAAATGACTTTCAAGTTAGCAGGCAGTGACTCATACGCAGAGATTCATCCACTGGCACAAACTGAGAAATGTCACCATTTGCTCTGTTGCAATCTTTTGATTGGCATTTCATTAAACCATACTTAACCTACATATCATATCCTTTCGCTATGTCTAAACATTTCAGTCTCTCTTTGATCTTACTGTTACATATTTTTCATGTGCACAAGATGGCTTGGTTCCTAAAACCAGAAGAGACAAGTGAAGAAAAGACTTCCACGGATCTTATTGTTCTCTCTGAGCAAACTAATGCTATTTTGTGGATTATGCACATTTTAAGCAAAATCACACTGACATAAGCATTCATCCAATTAAACTTTATTATTTCACCTTCTACTCCACTTGTATTTTGTAGGGCTGCAGAAGGGCTGGAGCCTTTCTGCTATTTATTGATTGATTAATTTACAATTAATAATAATAACAATAATAGTAACAATTATTATTTTGGTAATGGTTTGGAAATGGTTTGATTTTCTTTTTATTTCTCTCCTACGCTCTCTCTCTCTAATGGGGATGTCATGCTGTGCAGCTCAAGCTGTCATCAATAAGAAACAGTAATGTCTCAAAGGCAATGTCTCCAAACTGGGTTGTTTGAGTAGGCATGAGATCTTGCATTCGGAGGAAATCTGCGGTCGAGGTTGAGAACAGTGTGCACAGAGAAAGACTGTTTTGTGTTCTTACAGTTTTCATTTGTCTTGAGAACTGCAGGTGGGCTCTCCTTACAATGCAGTCAAACAAGAGACTCTATTTCAGTTCAGAGTGAATTGTAAATAATTTTCTACTGAGCATTGTTTTAATTTAAAGGCATCATAGGCAGCCAGGAAGAATAATAGAAGGAATATTCGCTAGTTTGTCATGTAAGGATGTGCTGCTTGAGTGTTTGTCTTTTGGCAGAATGGAAATGATCTATTTCTGTCTTGACATACTTTTAACGTGTGTGAGTGTATCTATGTGATATGTAATAAGTGTAAATATAGGATTTGTCTAAGTTCAAAAAAGTCTAGCACAGGGGTCTTTAATATAGCCTACTGTTTTAAAGGTTTTGACCTCACTGCAGTTCCCCTGATAATTCTCCTGTCTCTCTGTTTAGAGTCCTTCACATGCAGTACTCATGAAAAATGTACTAGTCCATAACATGGGCAAGATTTCATGCTATGAAGTGAGTTTGTGCATGCAGAAAATGTGAAGTAAAGTACTGAACACAAAAATAGAGTTGCACACTGACACACATTTTTCCTAAGGGAAACACGTGAGCAAGCTAAGGTAAAAAAAAAAAAAAAAAACAGTGTAGAGCACTAACAGACATGTGAGTGGAAATTAAACAGGAAATACTTTTTGAAGTAATTAATTTAACAGAGCATCTGCTTTTTAAGAGATAATTTAGACTAGCTGAGTTTTCTTACCACCTTCTAAAGTTTGGAATACACTACACAAAATATTTTAAAGGGGTCATGAACTGAGAAATCAAAATTACCTTGATGTTTTGATATATAAGTGGTCATTGTGCTATAGAAATATTCTGTAAGTTTCAGAACTCAAAACTTTCTCGTTAGTGTAAAAACAGCTTATATTGAAGCCAATCTGCCAAAACAACAGGTTGTGGAATGTGCCACTATATGATGTAATTGTGTGGCTAAACATCACCTCCGCAGAAGAAGATCAACGCCTGCTTCTACATCACTGCCTGTTTAGCCCCGCCCACCGATTCACGCACGTAGTAGGTAAATGACAAGCACGGCAAATGCAGGTCTATGTAGAAACCAAACGATAAACTTTATTTGATGAACTTTATATATAATGAAGTTCCAGACATACACAACTATTAGCCAATCATAACAGTGGGCGTTTACTTTTGAGTCTACAATCCACAACACCTATTCAAACAGAGCGTTCTGATGAGGGGAGTTAAAACAGGACAGAAAATTATGAAATTATGAATTTGTAAAAAACATCTAAATTATGATGTTTTTTTGATGTAAACATCTTGATAACGTTATAAGTGGACCTCAAAGAACAGTACAAAATAATAAAAAGGCAGTTCATGACCCCTTTAAAATCGGACCAGATTTTAAAACACTACTCATCATAAATGACTGAGGATCACACACTACCAGACTTTCAAGTCGTTCAAACACAGAAAATTCATGCAGAAATATTCAGCTTGTTTCTAGAAGACGCATGAGATATTAAAATGTGTTCTGAAATCAGATCAAAATACAAAACACATTTAATATCCTCCTACTGGATGGAATCATAATCTGAAGCTAAAAAATCTGTCTGTGCAAAATCTGTCTGCCCATCATACACTGCACGATTTTGTGGGAAATCTGTAATTGCCTAATATCTGACTGGACCTGACTTTCAGTTGACTCTTTCAGACTTTGAAATGGGGTAAAAATCTATGAAACAGTTGAGTAGTTCATTCTAGCCTTAAGGCAGCATCCTCACTTCATAACTGATTGATTTTGAACATTTAACATAAGCAATCAACTCCACATGCCACACAAATAGCACTTCTCTCAAGAGATTTCACTCATAACTGAATTTGCTATTAGCATGTTGCTAAGCTAATGGTGCAATACTTTTCTGAGCCTAAACGTAGGACACATAAATATTGGATAAAATTGTATTTTTAATAACAATGAACTATTTTTATCTTCTTTTCAATATTAAATAAGATATATGTACCAGTTTATCTCTCCTCATCCCTTATTTTTGCACTGAGCTCATCGCAATGCATTGTGGGATCCTTAGGCAACTCACAAGGTTGTGAAAATATCTGATTCTACAGAATGTTTATCAAATCTAAATTCAGACCTGAGATTAGAGTGAACCAGCTTCCCTACAGCTGCTTGTCCAGCCAATCGCTTGTATTGCGGTTCAAAGCCTCTTATTCTACCTGAACGAGACATAATCCTACAACCCCATGCCACAGAGCCCTGGGGAACCTCCTCTTGGTGCACTGTAAGACACAGCTCAGCACAGTCAGGGGTGGAGGAGGCTCACAAACACAATGCTAGAAAAGTGTGGATAATACATACTTAAGAATTTACAAAAGCCTCTAATATGAGTTAACGGGGTCACTGTGATTAATGCCAATGTGTAAATCTTATGTGCAACTTTTAGACTGCTTTTGGAATTAGTCTACTGGGTTGCTTTAAACATAAATAATGAAAGAATCTGTTTGCAGACAAGGTAGTAAGGACATCGTTAAAATAGTCCATGGTTCATCAGTGGTTATGAAGCTATGAGAATACTTTTTGAGTGCAAAGAAAACAAAATTAATGACTTTATTCAACAATTTCTTCCATGTCAGTCGTTGACTTGCATTCACGACAGTACCATGGCGCATACGTGTGTCTTCCTCTGCTTGTAAACAAGGCGCAGCGCATCCGGGTTCTACGTCAGAATGCCGGCTCCTGCATCATCAGCTTCACACGTATGCGTCATGGTACTCTCGTGAACGCACGTTGAAGAAATTGTTGAATAAAGTAATTATTTTTGTTTTCTTTGTGCACAAAAAGTATTCTCGTAGGTTCATAACATTACAGTCGAACCACTGATTTCACATGGACTATTTTAACGATGTCCTTACTACCTTGAACTCAACTGCCTTGAACTTGGTAGTTGCTTTGCTGTCTATGCAGGGTCAGAAAGCTCTCAGATTTCATCAAAATATCTTAATTTGTGTTCCGAAGATGATCAAAGGTCTTATGGATTTGAAACGACATGAGGGTGAGTAATTAATGACCGCTTTTTCATTTTTGGGTGAACTATCTCTTTAAATGCAACAATGCATTCTGTGAGAACAGCCTCTTAAGATGTCAGAAAACTTACTACCATGCAGGATACAAATTTATCTTTTTACCACAACAATGATGGGTGAATTGTGAGACTAGACCAGCCATAATATTTGTTAGCATCCATTTTTTTTTGTTGAAATGTGCGTGTCATAACAGATGGTTTGATCTGAATTGCGTAGATTGTTCACGCAGAGCACATTTTCACAGCAGCATGTGCTACCTTTAAAGCGCCACGTCTTTTTGAGTTTAAAAACATGAGACGCTGAGGAAAGCAGGGTCTCAAGGCACTTTTTAAAAGCTGAACCTTGATTTTTTACTTGTTTGTGAGAAGCTTAACTTATGGGGTTTGATGGAGCCTGCTGCAGACTATCATTTTAAATCATGTATTATGTTGCTGTTTCTAATAACGTTGAACAGTATTGCCAAAGATCATTTTTACTCAAATTTTGCATAAAAGCATAATTTTTTGTAACCCTGACTGCATCCTTGCAGAACCACACACCCTCACTCTGACTCTTGTAGGTATTTCATCATAATGGAGGAGGTATGCTTCAGAGGTCATGTGGGCAGAGACAGGAAGGGTCTGAAATAACATGAGGCGTTTGTTGTGGTTCAGGCACTGTCTATCAGTTGTGCTAGTACCTAATTGTGTGTGGGGGATTTAAGGTCTTCATTTATCTGTCATCAACTTTACTCCCACCGCCTCGGCCACTGACGTATGATCACACAGCATGTTGAGTCTGCAGTTTGTGTCTTAAGGTCAGCTGTAGCTCCACAGAGATGTTTTCATGACTGTTTCAGTGGAGGAGGCTCACAGCACTCAGAGGATCCTTTGTTTGGGTTGTTCATTGTGTTTGTAATTTAGTTCTCGAGTACAGTCCGATCTCTGAGGTCTTGTAGATACCGTATCTGTTGAAAATGGCAATAAAGTTGCAAGGGGGTTCAAACTATTTAATGCCACAGACTACCAGTGATGACCTTGTATTGGTCACTTTCATAAAATATAAAAGGCAGTTATATATTTTCACATATAATGACCCATTTATATTATGAAATTTTAAATATTATAAATATATGTAAAATATAAGGGAAATATTGCTTTCTATTAGTTATATTTAATTTGTTTTATTATTTTTCTACTAACCATTAAGAGTGAAGAAAATTTTCAGTAATATCACTTTAATGGCAATGAATAGGTTATTTTCATTGCCATTAAAGTGAAATAACTGAACATAAACACAGGAGCCTGAGAAAAATGCTCATTTTATAAGAACATTTCAGACAACACTTTGAGGCTTTTGCATCTGAACTCTTCACATATGTATATGTATGTATATATGTATGTATAATATATATATATATATATATTTTAAATTATTATTTTTCTTTAGTATGTCTCACCCAATCAAAGAAAAAATGTCCTACCTATTGAGATATTTAAAATATAATGTTATCATTCAAAATAGACTGTCTCATGTTTACTCAGTAATGAAGTCATGTTAGAATTTGTGTAAGTGTTTTCGTAAGAGCTGTTGAACATGCAGAAGAAAAAAGAGCAAGAGAGAGAGGAGCAGATATGAGCTGTGTAACCGGAGGCAGAAACATAGGAGAGGTGTGGAATTTCACCAGAGCGAACCACTTGTTGTTGTCTAATGCATCCTTGCTTGTCGCATTACTCATCTCGTGTGTGTAGCACAGGATAATATCACGCAGGTCCTTTTCATCTCTTGATTTTATGCTCTGTCATTTTTATTACTCGCCCCAGGCACCTGCGGCTCACCCTGCGCACATTCTGCCCAGTCTTGTCCAAGATGACCTGACCTGTCCTCTGACTCACCTGAAGGCCTTCAGAGCCATGACGCAGATTGCTCTGGTAAAGGTGATCTAATCTCCGGATCACCTTACATCAGACTGACTCTGTTTGGAGCAGCATGCTGCGTCTGCCCTACTGAGTGTGCTGCGTTTCTGGGGCCCTGATAATGAAGCTTCGCCCTCCGACTCCTCACCTCTCCTCTCACACCCGTCCTCTCTGCATCTTTCATGCTGTGAGTTTATCTGTGCCTCCCAGCACATGCAATAGCGGTGCAACTATAGTAATGCCACTGTGTTATTGTTTAGTCAGCTCCTGTTTTGTTCTGAATCATTGTGGTTCAGTGCGAAACCATGTTATATTGGTTTGTATATGGTTTATAATTTGTGCGTGTGTCTGAAAACGTACAAGCGTAAGCCAAAGTTTACCTCACGTACTGATTTTGTGTCAAAACATAAAGGATTAGCTACTAGCAGCAGACTAGCGAATCATTTCTGCTGGTTTCAGTTCAGTTGTTTGCGGCTGGTCACAGCTGCATATCTGTCATGCCGGTTACTGTCCCTTTCAGACAGACATGTTTTGGAGGGGAGATTGTGGCTGTTCAGGGAATGTAAATTACATGTTGCAAGTTCCCTCACATAAAGTAGTGGAGCTTAGAGGCTGCAGTATATAATACAGCCTCGTTTAGCATGACTATGTGCGTGTATATGTTTGAAACTGAAAGAAGAAATACTATCTGCACACAAGTACACATAACCTCACAGACAAAGTATACAGGCACATTACGCCTTATGAAAAATTGAAGGTGCATTCGGGTGAGCTAGAGTCTTTTGAATATTTCATTAAAAGTTGTCTCTTTCTTGCTCCCGACGTCATTATCCTTTGGCATGGAACTGGGACAGGATGCCGCTCACTGCCACTTCCTGTCTGATAACAAAGACCAGCGGGGAGAGAGAGAGGAGAGCTGTTTTGGGGCAATTTTTGTATTTTAAAAGTGAGGAGAGAATGATGTCTGGATAAGGACGTTGACTAGTTTTAGAATGTAATATTGAAAGTTAGTAACTAAAAGTATGTTGAATGGCATGAAAGAAACTCCTTTGTATTCTTTTGAGCTGTGATGTGCTTTGTTGGAACACAAAGGGAAGACAGTGAACAGTGAATATAAAGAAGCATTAAACAAAACCCTTCAAACAGCATAAAAACTAAACACAAAAACATTTGATCTAGTCATATTAAGATTAAATACATGAGATACAAGGAGAACCGTATAGGACCTACTGGTTAAATGTAATTGCAAAAAGTCTCTTTCTCTCTTCACTGGGGTCTGGAGTTCAGTGAATTTGACAAATTTATTGTGAGCAAATTTAACATGTTCAAATACTTAAATGTTTATTGTGAAAAGTAATATGAATTTTGTTTTATGAGTTTTTTTTCTTAATAATTTCTTAATTTTCTTAATTTTTGAAAGAACTAATTTTAAGAGAATTAAAATCATTATAAGATAATTTTAGAAAATGTTATTTTATATTATGCAAGTTTCATTTTCTTAGAAATTTTTTAAATAAATTTAAGAGAAATTTAAAAAAGCAATAGATAGATAGATAATTGTTTTTTTAAAAGATACACATAATGCAAATTATATATTTTCCACATATTTTATTTTGTATTATTTTATTTTATTTTATTTTGGAAACAAAAAGGTTGGGTTTATAATCTCATACTTAATATTTGTCTCATACACTATAAATGTCTTTTTATACACTACCTTTCAAAAGGTAAGTCGATAGGACAATTTAATGTTTTTGAAAGTCTCTTGCTCACAAAGCCTTCATTTATTTGATCAAAAGTACTGTAAAAACAGTAACTGTTGAACAGTGAAATCGTGAAATTTTATTACAATTTAAAACAATTGTTTTTTTTAATTTTAATATCTTTTAAAATGTAATTTAGTCCTGTGATGGCAAAGCTGATTTTTTTTCTTTGACACTGTAAATGTCTGTATTGTTACTTTTACTTATTTTAGTGCATCATTGACAAATAAAATTAATTTAATATTAATTTCATTTCTTTAAAAATGTGTGTTGGGGTCCCTCAATCAGTCCATGGCTTTATGTTTTATGAGAACAAATTTAGTTTAGGAATAATATGTAGATATGTTTTTAACCCATGCAACCCTTTCATATTTGAGAAAAATAACCTGTGGTTTCTCTCAGGGTGTTTATATCTCCAGCCTGGATGTATTGTGGCAATTTACACGTGGATCTGTGGTAAGCCGTCCTGACCATCAGTCCTCCCAGCTTCCTTAACAACATGACCGAGCACAGATTTATGAGGTGAAGCTGATTTGATTGTGTGCTGCAGGCCTGCATTTCCAACGGTCATTTGGACTGTGTGTGAGTTTCCCATTACAGCAGCTGCATATGTGTGCTTGTTACAGAGATGAATTTAGTCTTAAAATGTACACTTCTGCCTTTTTTCCATCTCTCTCCTTTTCTAAGAAATTCACAAGTCTGCATTGTAGCTCTCACATTTCTTCCAGATCCTGTGCACCTGTTGTTCCTGCACTGTTCCCAAGCCATGGTAATAGTATGAGTGTTGATTACAGCTGTTGAAGTGCAGCTGTGTTCCCCTCCGTTCTCTCCTCGTGTCTTACATGAAGACATGATGTTTCTTAAACACACTATACACTACTGTTCAAAAGTTTGGGTAAGGTCTTTTAAATGTCTTTGAAAGAAGTCTCTTGTGCTGCATTTATTTGATTAAAAAATACAGTAAAAACAGTAATGTTGTTAAATATAATTACGATTTAAAACAATTATTTTGTATTTAAATATATTTTAAAATGTAATTTATTCATGTGATGCACAGCTAAAATTTTCAGGATCATTACTCCAGTCTTCAGTGTCACATGATCCTTCAGAAATAATTCTAATATACTGATTTGCTGCTCAAGTAACATTTATTATTATTGAAAACAGTTATGCTGCTCAATATACAGTATTTTGGTGAAATCCATGATACATCTTTTCAGGATTCTGTGATTAATAGAAAGTATAAAATGTCTTTACTCTCACTTTAAAGCATCTCTTGCAGTCCAAATGCACTGTAGTAATATCAGTAAAAAATATATTAAATATCTCATGTGTCTCATAAATGCTTAATTTGAATCCAGCAACAGAAACACAATTCAGATTAATCCCATCAGTGCTATTAAATACAATCCCCCTAACACACATCATTTAACCTTCATATACACACATATGCTCACACATGGGTCACAGAGCAGCCAAATGTTCACTGATATCCTGGGCATTTGTTACTGGCACAACCCAGACGTCTATCCAGCCAGATGAGGTCCTCACTGGTTGCCATGGCGACTTCCCTCCTCTCAGTATATTAGTGAGCAGAGGCCACTGCCTGGGCATCTGGAGGAGGTATGCTGAGCTGAAGACCCTGATGTATGGAGTCTTAGTGTCTGAGAGAAGCTCTGATGATACTGTGATAGCAGGCTGTAAAGACAGGCATAAAGGCCACTAGACCTGCACACACATTTTGGTATGGGTTTGTCAATGTCTGTCATTTTGTGTGATGAATACACACTTTCATTGTCTGACCTGAGAGGTTAATTGTGCTACTGGTGTCATAAAAACATTCACAGACTCTGACTAATTGTTGATTGCTTAAATAAATACAGGGTGAACTGTGGAAATGTCACACCTATTCTAACAGGATGTGACGTCTGTTTCCCTTTCACCTTCTGTCTGTACCAACAGGATAGAAAAATCACAAATTCGATTTATTTAATGTCTCAGTTGTTCGTCTTAGACAGTGAGATTGAATGAAGAGCAAATGGAGACTTGCATAAGTCACCTGGCTGATTTTTAAATGAGAGAAAAATGCCAGTAAAAATATATCAGCAGTGATGTAAATACATCAAAAATGATGTAAACTGTGCTCAGATTTGTCAAAAATGTAATATATACATATATATATATATATATATATATATATACACACACACACACACACATATATATATATATACATATATATATATATATATATATAAAATACATTTCTTTATTATAAATTATTTTACCAATTTCTTTAGAATGAAAAATTCTTTCTTTCTTTTTTTTTTTGATGTTTAAAACGTTCTTCACAGCACACTCTTAAAAATAAGGGTTCCAAAACATGTTTTTTTTGTTGTAAAAATGCCATAGAAGAACCATTTTTGGTTTCTCAAAGAAACTTAAGTTCTTAAAAGGTCATTATTATAATCTAAAGAACCCTTTTCGAATGTAAAGAAAATTTTGTGCAATGGAAAGGTTCCATGGATGTTAAAGGATCTTTATGGAACCATTAATGCCAAAAAGAAATTATTTTTAAGAGTGAAGAGAAAGATGTGATTGTCGATTACAATGGCAAAAAGATGGAAAAGTATTGTAAAAGATGCCTGTAATGGAAAAGATGGCAAGAAATGGGAGTATAATCTCATTGCTCTCCGGTCTACGAGCAGAGCTCTTCCTGTTGATCCAAACTTTATCTCCACATCTAACCCTGTGAAGTGCTATAGAGCTCCATACAAACAGAGCTAATCCTGGGAGAGGAACAGATAGCACGGGAAAGCGGCCTTGCTAAGTAAACAGAAGTGTCCATTGATGTAAATTTAGATTAAACTAATTTGTATAACAGTATAATTTGTTATCTTTGTAATTACGGAACCATTTCCCTTGTATTTGGTGTCCAAATTTTACATATTACTATCCTCCAAATATCATTCATGATTTTGCCCATGCATCTGTAGTGCCCATGGGAATCGATTAGTAAAGGACCATCATTGGAGAGGAAGTAAAGCGTGAGTTCTGTTTGGAAGCCATAAGCTCTGATAGGCTCTTGGGTCAAAGGTCAGGCATTCAGTTTCAGCTGGAGGGGTGGTGGTATGAATAGGAGGGATGGACCAAGAGACGCTATCTGCACAACACTGATGCAATTATTTCACAAATGACGGTTAGAAAGTGGTAAATGAGCCTTAATTCACACGACCAGGTTGCCCATTAAGACCCCACCCAGAAGTGGTCTTATCAGCACAGAAACTGATGCAAGTAAGCCTTACTGTCTTATTATTGTAATCACCCCCATCCCGCTATATATACAATATCATCTCACTGAACAGATCCACTTTCCTGTTTGGACATCAGGGAAAACTATAAAATGTTAAACCAGAGTAAAGATTAAAAGACAGATGTTTCTTTGAAATGTGTGAGTATTTAAGCAGAGATCATTTCAACTGAGCTGCATGATTGTGATATAAAATCAGAACTGTCAATTACTCTCCTTGATATTGTAATTGAGATTATTCATGTTGATTAATAGAATTTACATTAAAATATTTTTTGTGTATGTGTGTTGTGGGCAACTGCGCGCCATATTTTTATTTAGATTACACATCATAATTCTGTCAAAATATGTTATGATTTTGACATAAAAAGTCCAACATAAAAGTCATTTTTACTTAGTAACTCATAATTTTGATGTTGTGTTTCATTATTCTGACACAGTATCTCATAATTTCTACTTTTTATCTAACAATTTGTCATTTTTATTCTCATAATTATGACTTAGCATTTCATATTTAATTTTGATCTCATACTTGACAGTATTTAATTTTTTTTTTTTTTTTACTTTTTATCACATAATTGACTTATCTTATTTTTTTTATACGTTTTGTCATAATAATACCATAGTTTAATTTTCATGTGGCAGAAATGGTTCCAAGCTGAGCCATTTCTGAATTAATCTTTTTTTTTTTTTAAATCTTATTTTTTGGCATCATTAAACAGCAAATAAATGGTCTACTTGCATAAAAACAACACTGTAAACATAAACTTCTGACGCAACTGAAATAGATGTTAATGAAATTTCCTCATTTGCAGCAGGCATTGACACTGGATTATTATTTCTTTAGTAATAATATTAATTCATACTTGTTTTTCCTCTAAAGTCTGCATATATGTTATATGAGAGTTTTTTAAACTCTCACAGGTGCAGCCTTTGACCCTAAATGTCCTGTTCCACACCACAGTCTTCCTCTCTGATGCTCTTCCTGATCTGTCATTGGGAAAGAGTGTGTTCATCCAAGCTCAAACGCCATATTGATAGAAGTACTCACGCATGTCATGCTTGTGGTAGCCTACATAACATATAAGACCTCTCTCAAATTGATTTACATGAACAAGCACTGTCTCAGATCAGTCATATTGCTCATAGCCATTTTGTTCGTTCACACTTGTATTTTCTAGTATCACACCCAATGAGGAAATTGCTGTTATTTTGATACGTCCTTCCTCGTTCTGGCCCTGGGATACTGTCTGTCTGTCTGTCTGCTCTTCCTACTGCAGCTGAGGGTCACAGGCCTCTGCTCTTTGTATTGTGTGTTGGGAACTACTTCCCAGTGACTGCAAGCCCACAGCCAGGCTGATGGTGTTAGTTTCCCCATGATAAGGCTGGTTCTTCCTCTTTCTCCTCTTTCTCTCTGGTTGAACACACCCATATTTATCATTGTCAACAACTGTTTTAGACAGAGCTGTTGCTTACAATATTTTATTAGTGAAGACAGGACACATATTTTGACATACTTTAGGCTATGCATAATATCATTCAGCCCACTGAGAATGGAAATATAGTATGAGAGAATCAGGTTAATCTGATATATCAATACACCTTTAAAATCACATTGTTCTTGGATTCCTTTTTTTATGAGGAACAAGGGATGTCTGTATAACTGATTGCAGAAAGAGGACACACTTTTCTCAATCAATAAGAACATGCAGCAATAATGCATTTAAAAATAGAATTGTTTTCCCTTAAGGGCCTGCAAGATGATTAAAAAAGGGCTCTCACATTTGAGGGCATATTGCTCTCTTGCAACAGCTGCAGTGAGGGTGATAGGAAAGGAAAGCTTGGGGGTGAATGATGACAGCAATGCTCTGGTGTTTAGTCATGTACCAGAACCTGATTATCTGTGAAGATCAAACGAGCCAGTGCACTTGAAAACAAACAACAAACCATTGCCAAGTTTCTCTCCAGAAACAATATGTGCTAAATTAGGTGCTCCCAAACTAATTTAGCACATATTTTGCCTCTGTTTGGGAACCTTGGAATCAGCACTTGCCAATGAATGGATATTACAGGAAAAAAATACAGAGAAATCCAGGTCACACAATAACTATGGTGTGTAAAAGCTCTGCGGTGTGAAATCACATGTGAGAGCAACGGTAACACTTTAGAATAATGGTCCGTTGTTAACAAGTAAATATGCAGGAAGTAATAGGTAGTACTACATTAACACTTAGCTTAATACTATTATTAACTAATAAAGAAGCAAGATTAACTAAGCAGTAAGTAGTAACAATTTTAGGACAAAGGTAGTTCCTTATTAGATATGTAATAATTATTAAATACAAATCTCCTCATTGAGAACTACTTGTGAACTATGACCAATACTAAAGAATAACCAATTAATTACTAATCACAACAGTAACGTCTTAAAAGTCAACAACTGGGTTCTTTGTGGAAACTAATTTATGAATATGATATCCCCCAAATAAGTCGGCTACATTTTAAAATTGTGACTACTACTCTTACCAAAGGATGGATGTTCTCTGTTTATTTCAATCAAAAACAGAGAATAACAATAAAAACGATAATTCACTTAAAAATATTAATAATTAGGACTCTGTTTTGTGTCAGTTCAATATGTATCCCACTCCAAATGACCTACTGGTAAAATATCACTATGTATGACTGTACATCATGTGTCAGATATAAAACGTTAAATAACTTATTCATGTATGTGTGAGTAATTACTGAGGGGTTAACGTGTTTTTCACTTTAAAATAATGGTCTAGGTCACTAGTAGTTCCTTAGTAGCACTTTAGCTTTGAAGTGAAAAATACATGAACCCCTCACTAATTACTCAAACGTTACCTTGTCAGCTTGCAGGAGCTACTAGTGACCTGGACCGTTATTTTAAAGTGAAAAACACCTTAACCACTCAGTAATTACTAAGTAATTTATTAAGTTATTTAACATATTTAAATCTGACGTATAGTGTAGTCATACATTTGTGTGAGGCACTAGTGATATTTTACCAGACACTGTAATCTGGAATATGTAGTTTTGTACTTAACACAATATAAATGCAGTCGATGCCTTCATTAAGGATGTGAATTGTTTTTGTCAAGAGAACGTCATTATTTATATTCAAGAAAAGTCCTCCCCAGCCTACTGTCACTAAAGGTAGGTCTTTTGGAGTCGGAGGCATACTGAACTGACACAAACTAGAGCTCATAATTGTTAACTAATTCAATCACTTCCTAATTATTAACATTTTTAAATGAATTATTTTTATTATTATTATTCTCTGTTTTTGATTGAAATAAACAGAGAACATCCATCCTTTGGTAAGAGTAGTAGTCACAATTTTAAAATGTAGCCG
>JAFVLL020016244.1:5000-13449 GCA_021397915.2 Tor tambroides
GTTGCGTGTTCAAATCACGTCGGGGTCAAATGTTTATTCTTCATATTTAAGCCACAGACATATATTTAAAAACAAGTGCAGAGAACGTAAATAAAATCATTCTGAAATCCAGATGAATAAATCTTACCTTCATACAAGTGTGGGGCAATTCATGTTTATATTAAATATGCAGACAACATGAGGACAGTTGATCCTGCGGTGCCAAAGAGGTATTTTAGAGTAGGTATTTTTTCTATTTTTTTTTTTTCGTTCAATGGATCTAAAATGTTTTTTTGTTTATTCCTCCTTGCACTTCTACTCCTGCAATAATATACATCTTTCACTAGGGGTCAGTAGTGTGTATCAGGCTTCTTTTTTTCTTTTTCTTTTGCACAGGACGATTAAACATTTTTCTAATTTGATTTCAGTCACGTGACTGGCGCGGAGGGCAAAGCATCCGTAGAACTGCAGCACAAGCCTGTCATTTTATCATGTTTCAAACCATTGTCATTTAAAACACATTTAACAAGGAAAAAATCGAAGATATGTGAACAAACTGCAAGTTTTGGGCACTTTCGGTCCATGCACATCATCGCCAAACAGCGGGACAGTCTAACGTTTATCGTGGCAGTGATATTTAAAGCTCAAATTCAGCTGACACCTGAATGATGATGCACAGTATACAAGGCAATCAGATGCACGTAGAATTGGACATTTAAGCCACATTTGTCTGAATAAAAGAATGACCAAACATGCGCAAACACACACTAAAAAACAAAAAGGCAAAAATGCAAGTTACATTTTTAACTTGCAATGTAACAAATGCTACAATGTAACTTACAAAAATGTAGGTCACAGCCTCTGGTGACTTTAATTTGAATTTATTTCGACATCCATTCTGACTGATTTGTTACAAATATATTACAAATTTTGTATTCTTAAAATAGAATTTTAAATTATAATCTTTTTAACAGACAATGGCCTTGTTATTTACCATTTTGAAATGTCAGATGGGACAAAAACTGGTTTCAAATGAAAGTGTTCATGCTGCCTTTATGTTTTAGGTTTAGTGAAGCTGAAGTGTAAGATGTGTGTGTGTCTGACGTGTGTGAGGCTGCGGAGCAGGTGATGCTTGTGTCCTTGAATCTCTCTCCATCTCTCACTCTCACACATGCTCTCCTCTCAGCACCTGATTTCAAAGGCAGGTGTCATTGCATTACACAGCGAACACAAGCACGCTAGCCATGTGCTAGAGATTGACCTCATTTAGATTGGCACAGCTATACATTAGTGAAGGCAAGATCTGTTGCTCCATATACTCCATAAACACTCCATATACTGCAAGCAAAGCATCGCATTCATAGCACAGTCGATGGGTCTAATGATTCATATTAATGTGTTGTCTTGTATATAAAGGGCTTGAATTAGGCCATGCCACAACATCGAAATTCAACTCAGAAATTACTTATTTGATAGTCTGAAAAATTATTGTAAATCCAATATACTCCAAACATCTGAGAGGAGAGTTTCTGCTAGGTGGGCTGCATGATTTGAGGTTAAAATCTGGGGGGAAAAGAAGCAAAAGCAATAAAATGATATTATATATCAATATGGCTATACAATATAATAATAATAAATTATTATTATAATTATTTAGTGATTTGCATATTTTTATTTAATAATAATAATAATAACAATAATTCAAAATGAATAATAATTCAATCGTCTTATTACTAAATAAAAATATAAAAATTGCAAAATTAAAACAAAATAAGAAATTTTACTATTGTAATATTTCACTGAAAGATAAAAGCATTTTTTAAATATTTTAATAATGATGATGATGATGATTATATTTGTTATTAATATTAAATATTATTATTATTATTACTACTAAACAAATATATCAATACAAAATAAAAAACTATATAGCCTTATAAAATGTTCGTATTGTACTATTTCACTGTATTATTTAGTAATAACAATAACAACAATATTATTATTGTGAATTACTATTATTAAATAAAAATAGAAAATAAAATGTTTTGATAATAATAATTTTACATTAATGTTACATAAACTGTAAAATTACAGTACTAATATCCAATACCGTCTTAAATAGCAGATAATGTGCTGCTGGTGTAAAAGAGCACAGACAATGCCATGCCTCGCTCTGAAACATGCAGTGCATTCATTCTTTTAATTAAATAGCAGCCTTTGCTAATTTTGCTAAGTTACTAATCACACTATATCAACATTTCAGTTTTTATTAACTTTAAATATTAATCATGTAGCCCTAATGCATGTTTTTTTTTTTTTTTTTTTGGTCAGCTATATTCAGAATAGCATACTACCATATTACTACTATTATTTCTGCAGTATACAGAATATAATATATATGGCATGTGAATGCCTGCATGCATAAAATAGCTGGAGTAGCTAGTAGCCTACTCTCTTCACACATTTGTCATGTGATAATGTCTGTGGTCGCACATGCTATTTTTAAACCATAGGAGGCAGTGCAGCATACAGTATTCAGCCAGTATTTCATTCTGAACATAGTGATCTTGTTTTTGATTTTCTCTTGGCACATGCATTTAATGACATGAATTTTGGCTGTCCCAGCTTTTAGGAAGGCCCAGTATTTCACAGTTAATCCTATACATTCTCATGTTCAAATCAGTTGTTACTCTATTTTGATCCCAAACTTTGTCCAGTAAACAAAACACTAGAAATAAACAGCACATTTAAATGGCAGTAGTTTCCTATATAATGTAAATAAATCAGCTAGTACCAGTTACCTAATTTATTGGTACTTTTTGGTAAGTTCATACAGTTTTTCTCAGTCGCTTTGGTGCATTTCTTGAATCATCCTTAAAGAAGTATGTGCATTTCTCAAAACAATTCATATACGAACAGCACCACACGATGGATTTCCTGCAAAAGCCTGTAACTTACTCAAAATCTTTAGTTCATCTCTCAAAAGTAAGTATTTATGTCAATGAACATATCAGTGCCATCAGAATGAAAAGTCCAAGATGCTTAGTCATTGCAGGGGATGGGGATTGACCCTAATCGTTTTCTGGATGTTCATCCATCACCAGAATTTGTAACTCTTGTGTTGTCCTCTGTCTATATATGCTTTCCAGTTGAAGGTTGATGAGATGCACCTTTGAACTATTTCAGAGAACTGGTATATAATTGGTTGACCTATATTCTCTTCATTAGTGAAAATCTAGATTCACTTGCACAATTCATGGCAAATTTACAAAAAGTCTAATAGAAATGTGTAGAAAATATGCTTGACAGTTTATGACAACTAGATCAACCATTTTGCATCTAATGACTTATGCAATGAACTAATGACTTGATGTTTTGAGGGGAAAGACTATAGCACAGAGATATATATAATACATTTTGAGCAACATGATATTAGCAACTGAAAATGTAGGAAACCGCAGACAAATGTACATAATCAGTTGCATGAAAGTACCAAAGCAATCGCAACTTGTTGAAAAGAATGAGAAATTGCTTTTATGATGTGCACAAGTGACTAGATGATGTGGAGGTTGAACAAGTAGTTTTGAAAATTTGATTTCTGATCTGAGAAATGCACCAAAGCGACTGAGAAAAACTGTAATTTACTAACGTTGCTTGCTCCTACTTTCTTTTGAGCTTCATTTATAGGCTGATGAAGTGGTATACAGTGCGTGATACAGTATAATGGCTGCTGACAGGAAAGTTTGTTTTTCTCGGATGATAGAGAATTTATTTCGTAACAAGATACACAAATAACATTAGAATAATGACATTTACATAGGCTACTAACATCTGACCGCAAATGCTGAATCAGGACAATGCATTTTCTCTAGCGTCTGACAGAACTGTCGACAGCGTTCATGCACGGCTTTCAAAATAAAATAATCAGAAAATCAGAAAAACACGTTTTGTTTTGTTTTTTTACTGCACACTCTGCGACCCACCAGTTGAGAAACTCAAAGATTCGAATCAACTGAATCAATTGTTTCGTAAAATGATTCACTATTTCGAAGCGCTCAAAACACCTGCTGGTCAAAACTGTATAAATGCAACAAAAACACAGGCCAAACATACATAAAAACAGCTTTTACAAACCCACTGCAAGAATTTTATTTAAAGTAGGCTATAATATACTAAAAGCAATTAACATAATCAAATACCATAAAATATGAGTGTCTACATAACATTTCTTGTTTTAGCCTATTAATTTGCAGGGTTTGTTTGTTTAATGGAGGGCTTGTCTAAACAGGCCATTAAGAGACTATTAACCACTACTCTTCCTTTTAATTGCACAAATGTCTCATTAAAATGTTTACCAATTTACAAAACTGATCCGAGATCAGGTAAAACATTATAGACAATGGTTCGCTGCTGGGCAACAGCAAACTGCTGAGATTTCGAAACAGTTATGATGTAACGAAGCATCGTTTACTGTAATCACGTGACTTTGGCAGTTTGATTCGCGCTCCGAACCACTGATTCAAAACAAATGATTCGCAAAGCTTCATGAGTCACTGCTTCGAAAGCGCCCATCACTAACAGTAGTGAGTTGCTTCAGTCCTGGGGGCATACTCACTTTACGAGTATTTGGCGCCACCTATTACTGCAGGTGATTAATTGACGTGCAAAAGTGTAGACCCTGAATATGAGATGACCCTATTTTTTTAGATGTATTTTCAATAAAAAAATGTTTTATTTGGAGCAATATAGTATTTATGAGTTGATATGTCTTACATGAAGATCAGTGTTTTGGGTCAAATTAATGCAGGTAAAAAGATAATTCTGTCACTACTGTACACACACACACACACACACACACACACAGACACACACACACACACACACACGCACACACACACACACATTAAGTAGGTTAGAGGAGGTCATTTTAGCTTTGAGACATTGTATCACACACACACACACACACACTGATAGAAACACACCAGACATTAAGGGTTTATGTGCTGTCAGATGGCTGCTCTGTTTCAGTAATGACAGCTCAATGACAGCCATATACATACCAAACACACACACACACACACACACACACACACATACACACAGTACTGCATCTCACTTCTGTCTACTTGTGAAGTTCTGCGTATTTATATTTTTAGAAAAGACTGGCAGTCTGGCGCAATCATGAAACCTCAACCTCAAAAAAAAAAAAAAGGAAACAATGTTATGTTTATCCTAAATCATTTTTGTTTATTAGTACAGTTGAATTGGATCATCGAAGATCAGCAGTAAAGACACTAGCTAATAAATGGGTTTGAATACATAAAGAATATCTGTGTAATTTTATTATATGAGTGAAGAATGATACATAAAGACATTAATCGCAAAGAAATCCCGAGCTGACAATTAAATAAAGAAAAGAAGCTAATCTAGAAGCATGGAAATGCAAATTTAAGATAATTTAGTAGAAATGGTCAGAGCTGCAGAAACAGTCTGTTTATCTGTAACACACTAAAGACAGAAGGAGAACAGCTCGGTTTGATGATCCCAACTGTCATAAACATCGTAAATGTGTTTCCCTCCAGTCCTCTGAACGAGAGAGGAAAACCCTGGTGTCATGTCAGTAGATCAAAGGTGAACAAACTGCAAAGTGACCAGTAAGAATGTGGTTATATATGGAATACACATCCTATTAGTTATAATACAAAACTGTTGACTGTCTAAAGTTAAGTGTTGGGAATTGTCACTCATCATTAAAAGACGATAACAGTCAAACTAGCTTTTGGAAAAAGTATTTACAGTAGCTGCACTAGTTACCAAAAGAAGAAAAAAAAAGAGTAGCATGTATGTAAAAACATGTACAGTATATATTTGACATATGTGGCAGTTAAACTGTGCTTGTATAAAAAAAAAATATTACAAATTTTAAATACAAATTTACAGTTTATAAATATCTTTCAGTTATAAATAATTTAGAAAATAATTATTAATTATGAAAATAATAATTATATAATAATTATATATATATATATATATATAATTTAAATATAAAATAGTTTAATTTTGCATACATATAATCTAATTTTGATTATTAGATTCATAATTGAATCTAATGTTGAATCTGGTGTTGCGACTTTGGTCTCGTAATTTTGGATTTTTTTTGTTTTTTGAGGTGGCACTAAAACGCCGTCGTACACCCTTGACCCTCTATCAACTACATATTTATTCTCTAACTGCTACTTTTTCTTTAAAAACTAACACTAGCTTTCTTTTTTCTATTCTATCTACTTGTTTTCCTTGGAAAAAAAAAACAAAAAAAAACCTTGCTATGTGTACTGCGTTAGACTAACTGAGACTTGTCATATGGCTTGCATGTTGTTGCTCTTTTGTTGGTTTTGATTGTTTCTATTGTCCTCTTTTGTAAGTCGCTTTGGATAAAAGCGTCTGCTAAATAACTAAATGTAATGTAAATGTAATAATTAGATGAATACTTTTGAATATTATATTCAATATATATAATATTATATTATATAAATATTATATTATTATTTATATATATTTTTATATATAACAGACAGCACAATCATTCCATAATTATAGTAAACTTACAATGACACAAGGAAAAAAAAAGAAAGAAAAAAAGTTCCCGTGTGTTCAAAATTGATATTATTGTGACGGCTGGGTTTATTTACAATTTTTACTATCCACGATTTACCGTCACCATCCACGGATGTTGACTAGTTTACATTAGGACGCTGTGTGAAGGATAAGTGCTCTGTGGGTGGTTAAAGTTTCAGAGGAGACATCACATGCATTCTGTGCCATGCATGCATGTATTTTAGACCTGCTAATCTCTGGATCATATATCTTATAAAAGTGTTTGAGTGGAATTAGTCTGTGGAATTTAATCTGTCAATTCTGAAATGTACCACACAGTTATGCCAGTTGCATCACACACACACACACACACACACACACACACACACACACACACACTCCTTTGTTTTCTTTACTCCACGTTACTTTCTCAATGTCACTTTGTCATTAGAAACATTCACATGTGCACAATGTGAGCTTTGGCGATTTGTTTCCTTAGGTGGGCAACAATCCACACAATGAAAATGGACTAATAACATCTTACGGAAAATACAGGATTCTGTGAAGGTTAGGTTTAGAGGACAGACAATATTGCTAGCTTAGTACAAAACATGAATAAACAGTTCTCACCATGATAAAAACAACCACATATGGGCCCTGTTTCATAAAATAAGTTTACCAAGTAAGCTAGGTTTATTCAGTTAGTCTGACTTATTGTCAGCTGATTTGGTTCAAAATAAGTCAGAATAACTGAAATAAGCCTGGCTTGTTTGGTGAACTTCACTGTAAAAAAAAAAAAAAGTTCCAAAAAGTTGTTTCAACTTAAAATAATTTGTTACCCTGCTGACCTAAAATTTTTAGTTTAGGCAACTTGAAATTTTAAGTTAATCAATGTTAATTTAAGGGACAACTGGAATATTTTAGTTGCATAAACTAAACATTTTAAGTCAGCGGGGTAACAAATTATTTTAAGTTGAAACAACAATTTTTTTTTTACAGTATTGTTTTATGAAACAGCCCCCTGTGTATCTAACCAACTCAAAATACAAAGCAAGCAATAAATAAACAAAATAAATAGACAGATAAATAAAATTTTAGGGTTGGGTTTGGAAATCTAATTAGCATATTACAAATTAAATATTTTAGAATTTATTTAATTAAATTATTATATAGTTTATTATATAATTTATTAAACATTTCACATACAATTATAGCTTTTATTACTATTTTGATATTATTTTTTTATATTTTGATAGTTTTTTATTTCTGTTTTCATTTTTAATTTGGGTTAGTTTTAGTAATTTTGTGTTTGTCATTTTTAAGCTTATAATAATATCTATAGTTTTTATAATTTTTTTATTTCTGTTATTTTATTACATTAAGTGGAACTGTTTTTTTAACTGGAAAGTTTTTTTGTTTTGTTTTTTCTCTATGCAAAATATGATTTTAGGGTTAGGTAGGTTTGGAAATCTTTACTAATTACTGTAACACTGATAATCATTAAAGTGATTATATTATTATATTATTTATTTTAGTTTTGTGGCAAACAGTGTTATTTTAGTATCATTTAGATATTACAGCTTTTATTTATTTTGATTTAATTTAAATTTCTGTTTAATTTGAAAGTTTCAGTAATTTTCTTGTGTGCTTAATATATGTTCAAATGTATAGTTTTTAATTTTATTTCCATCTTAGTTTTAGTAATTGTAGTACATTAATTGGAAATTCATAGTTTTTTAAAATCTATTTGACATTTTCAACTTTATTTTATTTGAAGTAATAAAAATGTTTTTTTATGGTTTCATTTAACTATAATAACCCTGATGGCAGCCTCCGTTTACATCTGCAGGTGTGTGTGTGTGTGCGTGCGTGCGTG
>JAFVLL020016245.1:0-13367 GCA_021397915.2 Tor tambroides
TTCTACTATTTTTGCACTATATAGTATGCATCCTTACACAGTTTACATTTTCTGTATACATAAAATTACTTACTGCATCTACAAAAAAGCCCACTACACAGAGAATAGTATACTGTTATCCCACAATGCAATGCGTTCAACTTGACCTTCGATTCCTAATGTGATGAATGACCCTTAAATAATATCAGGAGCAATTTTTAAAATATTTTATTGACTCGTAATTTGATTGTGTTGCCAACAGTGTATACCAAAAATGCAAAACAAACATTTACTTCCGTTAATAAACATGATTTTGAAAATGCTTATTGTGGAATAATGCATACTGTTTCACTTACTGCATTTTTTTTAAATAGTAGCAAGTATACAGTATTTATCGTTCACCATGCAGTATGTAGTAGGCTAGTATTCTATTCCGAACGCAGCCCTTTTTTCCCATGTATACTGTGTGTCTATTCTGTATGTGTCTGTAGCCTGTGTCTGTGTGTGTACATGACTTATAAAACCAATTTGTGAGTTACTCAAATGGCTTGCGGAAAGCAATTGCCTTGGTAATAAAAGCGGTTGCCTGATCTAATTTACTTGAATTGGCCGTCCATAGCTGTTGTTTGTTTGTGCGTGTTCTGCGTCTGTGTAGACGGGGCCTGTCTGGGCAGATTCGAGCACTGCTTATTGTCTGATTTATGTGTGTTTAATATACAGGAATATTAAGCGTTGCTTGGGCGAGAATCCCTGTCCTATCACAGGCATATGAATGCCTCCCCTGGCCGGCTCCTGACACACAGTTTGTCATGTCCGCCGAAGCTCTACTCTGAAGGTGCGCCGTTCCATGCGCACACATGAATAGCTATGATACCTATGCATAAGTAATGGGACAGCTTGCTGCCGCCACCACCAGCGGCCGGGAGACGGCAAACACGTATCATCCCCAAAAAATGACAAAGTGCGCAATGCAAAGCGCAGCGCAGCGCAGCGCTTGTTTTGAATATCCACAGAAAAGCCATGCCAGATCGTCAAATTCATCAAGGTCCTTAATATGGATAACAGACGTTTGATGAAATCTAAACTATTTTACGCTCCGCTGTGCACAACATTGGACTCGAATGGAATGAATAAACGCACGGGCCGGTTTAAGTAGCTTCCTTTTCACTTCCTCAACTCCATACTGATTATATAGAGGTAAAAAAAAGGAACGGATTCTCTTTCCTAATCCGTAACTGAGCCACAAATATATAAAAAAAGATAATTACAGGCTTCCAAGCTCTCCCGTGCTTTTTCCAGAACTTTAAAACAGCAGGCTTTCCTTATCTGTATTGATAATAGAGCTTCCATGGAGACATGGAAGGCCACTTGTCTGTGTCACACTGATATGGATGTTTTGTTTTGCTACTTGTTTAATTATGGTGAGTGTTGTGCTCAAATCTGTTTGCTGAAAGCTTCTGATAGTATACAAAGAAAGATTTAAACTGAAGCATTTATTTCTGCTAGGTCCAACACTACAATTCACAGGACACGGGACCCCCAGCAAACAGGTAATCTACATATTACTACTACTACTACTATTAAAATCTTAATAAGGAAATAAATAAAAAAAATTAAATCTTAGATTTCCATATAATCTTAAAATGTTATTAAAAATTTTGGCATAAATTTAATTACATTTTATAAGTGATGCAGGTCACTAATGCAGGTCCCTCACTATTATAATTTTTATTTAGTTTATTTCTTTAATTAAAAAATATATATTTATCATTAATTTTATGACAAAATTAAGTCATAAGTGATGGGTTGCAGGTTCATCATTAAAATTCTTGGGGTCCGGGACCTTTGACTGATAAATATCCTACATTATCATTATTATTATTGTTACTATTATTATTTTTTTTTAATAAAATTGTCATCAATGTTATGACAAAATTACATCATAAGTAATGGATTGCAGGTTCATCATTAAAATTCATTGGGCACTGGAGCCCTGACTAACAAGTAAGCTATACAGTTACTACTACTACTATTTATTTATTTATTTATTTAAAATTGCCATCAATTCAATGCCAAAATAATGTCATAAGTGATGGATTGCAGGTCCATCACTAAAATTCATGTGGCCCGGGAGCATTAATAAGTAATAAGCCAGCTTTACATTATTATTATTTCTTTTTTTAATTCCAAAACTATTAAAACAACATCCAATTCTAAAAATTGCACTCAGTTTTATGACAAAATTACGCACTTATGTTTCATACTAACAATTATAATTTCTTTTGCAGTAATTCTGTTTTCAAGCAATATGCATGAAACTTACTGCTGCGGTTTGTATTCAAAACACCATTTTGGTTAACATTTTCCATCTCTGCAGCTTTCCTTGGGAGTACGAACTATCAGAACAAGCCTGTGGGGAGTATTAGCGAGCGCTCATCTCTTTGGACGGGTCTGACAGGGCGCTGGAGGGCCTCGTATCCTGTTGGTAGCATGCGGCAGCAAATCAAAGCCAGCTAGCTATAAAACGACACCGCTAGAAATTCTGCCCTGCAGCAGTTAAACAATTAACAGTCGTAGATCTACATACTAAGAGGAAAAATCATGCAATAAGCGTGTAGAATTCTTAGATGGTATTTAAAGTGATAGTTCACTCAAAAAAGACTGAGTTCACTCAAAAAAGACTTTTTTTCGGTGGAACATAAAAGGAGATGTTTTGAAGAATGTTCACGCTGCTCATTTCCATACAATGGGGACTGCACATTTTCTACTTTTTTTCGACAGCTGTGGTCCCTATTCACTTTTATTGTATGGAAAACGGCAGCGTGAACATTCTTCAAAGCGTCTCCTTTTGTGTTCTACAGAAGAAAGAAGGTCTTACGGGTTTGTAACGATACCCGGATAACAGAATTGCTCTTTAAAGAAATGCTTGGATGAACTAAAAAGACTTCTTACCCTCCAGTTTCATGCCGACAGTGAGGCACTTCTGGAAGCGACAGTAGGGGCAGCGTTTCCGCTGGGTCTTGTCTATTTGACAGCTCTGGTTCTCTATACATGTGTAGCGCTTGTTGTTCTGCACCGTGCGCTTGAAGAAGCCCTGCAGAGTGAGGTGAATGAAGATGTCAAACTTTTGACCTCCGGTGTTTGTTAATGTGCTATTCAGCCACAAACAACCCACACACACATACAAAAAAAAAACACTTGCATCCATTCACACAGAAAAAAAGAGGTGTTACACACACTGCCACACAAGTAGACACATATAAAAGTAGAGCCACGGGCAGAGAAACGCTCCCTCAGCAGTCGACGCTCACTTGGATAAACACAAACACACACACCCACACAAAAACTGACATGTGCACCCACACACACACTTGACATGAACAAACAGAAACGCAGGCTGGAAAGAAACAGATTGAGAAATGTGAGAAGCCGACTAGAGAGCAGATGAAATACCGACGCGATCACTTTAGGTGACCCGCTTGATATCCTCGCTAATATAAAGATCCGCTTTTAGCGTTGTGACATACTAATACTACATGTTTTACGTGTCTCTGTGAGCTCCTCTAAAAGTAATTATGACCACAGGCTCTGCAAGCCATCAAAGTTGGATTTGGAGTCATTTGGACTAAAAGCTGGAGTTTACTTTTAACAAATTTTGTTCTGTATTTTAATTGAACATCCAAACAGGGGCATACAAATATCAAAATTTCTTCCAAATAAATTCCCGTTGAACTTCTCTGATGCTATTAATCATACGGCACAGGCAAAAAAGCAACTGAAAAAATCCAATAAATTATATCCATAATTTACAGCCGTAGGATTACATGATTCCACCTGCAACTGTTCTGAATTCATTTTCAGGGCAGGAGAGAATCAAACGAGGAATGGTATTAACTTATTCTTGATCAACACCGTAGGGAGACCGGCCCATTTAAAACTAAAAGGATCAATACTGGCCAGAACTCAAATAACACACACACACACACACACACACGACCGTAACATGGAGTTCATAAAGTGCTTAACCTTGAATGTAGACTATTTCATTAAAACAAGTGAAATTTTAAATGAAATATAAGAAACCGCAAATACTGGTTGCCTATAGCACACTAAAATTCTAAAACAGAATTTTAAATGACATTTAAACTATAATATTGATATTTAAATATTGTCTTCATTATCGAAACTCAAAACGGCGGTTTTAAAGAGCAAATCATTTTCTCGTGTTGTGCTACAGAGATCTGGTAACAATTAAAGAAGAAAATCCACCACCATATACACCCTTTGGGGGAGAAAAACAATGTTAGTCAGTATGTGTGTGTGTGAGAGAGATGAAGACACTGGATTTTCTAAACTCTCCAAGTGGCATGTGTGACCGAACTCCGGAAATAAACACACCATTAGATTTCGATTGGACAGTGACAAAAACAGTCATTTTTTCATTTACTAAACACACAGCCGGTCACTAAACAAAATCCACATCCCATAGTATGTTAATAAATAAGTCCACAAATAAACAAATAAATAACAAGAGCACATGAATCTGATTTAATTTCAACTTTTTTTTTTCTTTTTTTTTTTAAAGTGGAGCATTTTAGATCAGTTGTTTTTAACCTGTTTTGGATGTCAAGTGTTAACACAACACCTTACACAAAAATATATATATGGCCTAAAAATCAGATTATTATATGGTTTTCATATAGGATGACATCACGTAACCTATGCATTTTGCCAATTGATGGATTAATTTTCTGCAAAATACCATTTGAGTGGATGCACAGCCTTGAAAAAGGTGTGGAAAACATTTTCTACTTTCTTTTAAATTCAAATATGGTTTATTTCTGTTCTAACAGTCCATAATTATATAGCCAGTTGAATAGTTTTTTCACCTTATCAGAACAGACAAATTTTTAGGTCACGACCCACCAGTTGAGAAGTTAAAAACAGCTGATGTTACGCACCTTACAGCTCTCACAGGTCAGTAACCCGTAGTGATATCCGGACACCTTGTCTCCGCACACTGGACACATTTCGTCCAAGTCTTCGTCGTAGGAGTAGTCCATCATTTTAAACTGGGGGGCTGAAAATCACAATCAAAATATGAGTAACATTTACATTACAGAGTCTTAGATGTTTTTGTAATGAATTATTATGGCTGAAATGGTTTGGCAGTCTGGAGAATCTCAACTGAAGAACCTAAAACACCAAGAACTGTTTGAATCTCTGAACATCCAATACAGAAGCTCAAAACCGAACGAAAAGGTTCCTGAATGGAAAGACTCTTTGCTTAACAATTGAACAATCTTCATTTTTAAGCGTGTAAAAAACATATTTTTTGTTAACTGTCTCTCCCATACCTTATACGTGCAGCCTTTGCAAACAAGTCTATAACAAAAGTCGAGGAATCACCAGTTGTGAGCTTTACAAAATCCTAGCCTTAAGAGTGAATTTTCTGGAAGTACATGCAGTTTTGGGTCTCTAGGAAATAGCCGAAGCTTCGAGTCAGGTGTGGAGGATGGTCGCAGACAGGGCAAAACTTCAGTTTCGATCTGGTTAATATTCAAGATGGCTCGTAAATTGGTGTGGGAGCTCGAGAGAGGCTGCTGTCTCGCGCTGGAGTGGAACGTTTAGCCACGAGGCGAATAAAAGCAAAACAACATGTAAATACACAAGAATTGTATGCTAGCGAAATAAAACATACACTGTGGTATGTGTCTTTTTTATATTTGAGAGTATTATTTTCTCTGTAAATGATTTTTTATTTAATCTTCGTCTTTTAATTAGCATTAACATTGATGAAGTGATGCAGTTTCTAAATAGAACCATCACCTTCTACTTAAAACGAGGTATTTTGGAACAGCATGTGAAGAAAAAAGACATTCGAACTGGATTTGTGTTCCACAGGAAAAAGAAACATTTCATTTGAAACAGACAAATCTATTGTAAAGCAAAACTTAGGCTACTGTTAGCTATAAAATAGAACATGCTCAGATTTTCGTTTATTATTAGCCTACTCATTATTCTAATGTTCCCATAAGTTATTATTTGTGCAAAATGTATTTTTTAAACAGAACGCTACAAGTGTTTTTAAAAAATGCTCACATTTTTTTTGTAGCATTGTAGAATAATTCCACGAGCATTACATCTTGAGCTTTTTCAGTTCGTCGATAATTCTCTTTTTTTATTTCAATTTTAAATTTGACTAAAAATGCCGTTCCTTGATTTGAAACAAATAATCGTTATTTATAGCCTAACGGCTTTTAATTGTTTTCTGACGTGTGCTCTAGCAGCGTAAAATAGAATAGACCAAAATGTAAATATTTGAATTTAAAAAGACATTCTTTTTTTTTTTTTCTTTTTTTTTTTTAAAAACTATACAACATTCCACGAGCTGAAGCTGAAATCTCTCTATTCTTCTTTCATCAGTTTAAATATATTCCTCGATTATTATAATAATAGAGCAATCGGTGTGTTCCAGTCACTTAAATGCCCGCAACGCGTGGAGATAAAATTTGCTTTCTACGACTGTAAAAATATAGCCTACTCTTAAAAACCATGAAACAACCTATTCTTATTAGTTACCATTTGTCGCGGAGTTGGTGTATGGTTCTTTGGATATTAAAAAGTTACATTATTGTTGGTTCTTAGGATTGGTTCCACTACATAGATGGTTTTCTAAATCAATTTTGTCCTGACAGGACTCTTTATTTTAAAAAAGTGCAGCTTATGCACTTATAAGTAGATTTATGTTTGGCGTAAAGCTGCACTCTGTCATAGTCATTATTGTGGTTTAGTTTTCCCCTTCTGTTGTATATACTAAGACCAAATTCATTGGCAGGTGATGCAGATCATGTTGAGTTTATAAGAGTTCACTCAGCTCAAAATAATTCACGCTCTGCTATTGCACTTTGTTTCCTAATTTATCTTTACGCGGCCACCCAGTGCATGTTTAAGCGCGAGTCAGTTAAGAGTAAAAGTAAACGCAAATATTTTGTTCGCAATCCTAAACTTGTGTTTTGCGTGGTTTGGTCAATTTGTAGCAAATTATTTTCTCATTCTTCAAATTTCAGTGACGGAACGAGTGTGTTATATTCGTGGCATGAGGTGTTCATAAAAGGTCACTGAGTGTAAAATATCCGACAATGAGAGGTTTAATATTACGTGCATGAATGAAAGCGCATGGCGCACATTTACTGTGACACGTATGGCGCTTACCTTGCATGTTTCCAGGCATATGCCCCTGTTCCCCATGCGATCGAGCGAGTCCCAGAGATTCTGACTCGAATTTAGGCAGCATGACAGCTCTGCTGAGCCGATGATGAGCCCGCGCCGCTCCGCCTGCGCGCCAGGGGAACACCAGAGATTCTCAAAAACACCGTCCAAACGTCCGAAACAAATCCTGTGTGTGTGTGTGTGTGTGTGTGTGGACCTACAAGACGGCTTGAGTTCGCCTTCCCTTCTGTTATGAGTTCTTCACACGCTGTGTAAATTCAATCGGGTGGTCTTTGCAGCGACTATGATGCTGGTCTTTAAACTGGAGTGCACGAACTGTCAGGAACTTCGCGCGAGCCCCTCCTCCGCGCAAGCTCTGTGTCGCTCTATCTGTGAAGTTCAAACGGCTCCTCGCTGCTTTGTTTACGCCGCACTGACACCGCGTCAGCCAATCAGCGCTGCGTTCGCTGCGCTGGCGTCACGCGTTTGTCCAATCAGAATCGAGCCCGAGAATCAGCGCCTCAGCTCGCTGCTCCCTTGCGCCGGCAAACACAGACAAACTAAACTAATTGAACATTACGAGACACGCAGCGCTGTTAACGGGAGCACCGGGAGGTATGTGGTGATATACCGGAGGGCAAAGTGTTTGTGTGTATTAGGAAAATATTACTGAATAGGGAATGTGGTGGAAAGCACAAGAAAATTCCACAAAAATTGATGTTTTAAATTTATTTGCGATCTAATTATAGTGTACTTTGTGGCATCAACATGCTCTTTAAATACTCAATGGTATTTAGAGTTGAATTAATGGAAATAAAGAAATGAAAAGAAAGGAATTAGGAAATGACTGTTAAAGTGTACAGTGAAAACAGTTTTGTAATTTGCTTTAGCCTATTTTATATATTAGGCCTATTTATATATTAGCTCTAAAATAAATTTATAAATACAGAAGCATTTTGTCATTTTATATTTTTAATGCTAATTTTTATTTAAGTTTAAAATTATTCGTACAAATATTGTGGGAATCTCTCGATAAAACGCTTTTCAATCCACATTGCCTAAATGTGAGTTGTGCGTGGTGATATAATGTAAATAATATACTGTAATAAAATCATAAAAACCCGTTAGACAAAACATGATATGATAACAAACGTCGGCAACATATAACGAAAATAGCTGGCACATATAGACGCAATATTTACATTCATAAGCAAGAGATTTACCACAAATCCACACACATTGTTACACAGGTTAAAAACATGTTTGTAGTTTCCTTCCCTTGACGTCGATCTCACACACATTATTGCCTTTATATTTCAAACATTTCATAAAAATGTAAATCATTTTCCCTTATATATATTTTTTCTATAATAATAGGCTAGGATATACTATTTCTAATGATAATTTTGTTATTGTTACAAAATTGCCATTAATACATTCCCCTACTTTTCCGCTCCTCAGCCGGCTTATCAGTAAGAAAACAGCGTAATAAAACCCCAAAATGCTGTTTATGTCATTGCACGCGATATAAAACACACTGCATCCTGGTTTAAAAACAAAATAAAGTCTTCATAGCCCAAGACTGCGATAAATCCAGTTATAAACACGTTCAGAAAAGACAAAAAAATCGTCAACAGGCCAGCGCTCCACATCTGGCCGGTTCAAATCTTTCGCTTCAGTATATAAACAACAAGACTCAGATTGCTCATATTCTGTCTGTTGAATATTACAATGAGGACTAATGAATAATGCAATTTTTAACTATCAGAGCAAACAGCTGGCAAGTAAACCACTTACCCAAGTCTTTACTGGAGTCACGTTGTCCCAGTTCACTCTCAAAACTAGTGGACATTGTAGGACCAAAACACCAGGTGATCCACCTGAGCAACTATATCCCATACAACATTTCCATTCTTTCAAACTTCTGAAGCTTCCTCAATAAGCATCGGTGAAGAAAAGTGAGGTGTTTTTGAGCAAAGCGGCCGCCTGACATCTCTCCCTTTACTTTCACACACGCCACTCACCCCTCATCCCCCCCTCACCATGACCTGCACTAAACCTGCAGTCATATCTCACCTACTCAACAATATTCAAAACTTCTGAGGTTGATAGGTTTGCCTAGATCACGTGGAGTTAGACAGATTGATAACAGCCAGTTATAAAGTGACACACAGATAGATAAGCCAAAGCGGACAGATAGTACTGAAGGAATGATTAACCGGCGGACAAGAGAGTTGGAAAGCGCCGTCCACGGCAGTGACTGCATGGAAAGAAGACAGGTGGTAAAACGCCAGATCAAAAGAACACAACAGGTTGAAACCGGGCTGCAAACTTTGAACTACTTCTACCAAACAGAGTGAGCTTGTTTTATGGGACGTGTGAGTATCAGGATGGACACGCGTGCTCAGCAGGATAAGAAATTTTGATTTACCTGGAGATGATCCAGGATGTAGTGACAGACAGGCAGTCATCAACTCACAGATGCATATCAATGAAAATGCAAACAAAATCTAAATATATATTATGGTTTATACTATAGATGTTTGTACAGAGGCCTAAATGTATTTATTTATTTATTTATTTGTTGAAATGTATACATTTGGGCCTCTGTACAAACAATGTTATATTATATTATATTATATTATGCAATTAATGTGTTAATATAAAATAATTAATAATATAAAAATGTATAAAAAATTAAATATAAATTTATGGCCTATCTATCTATCTATCTATCTATCTATCTATCTATCTATCTATCATCTATATGTGTGTTTGTGTGTATTCTGTACAAACAATGTTAATGCTTATATTACTATATTATATAAATAATTTGTTAAAAATGAGTTATATATGTATACACAACACTTTATATTGATTTTAGTATTGATAATCTATATCATTGATATTCATATTATAAATAAATAAATAAATAAATGTTATTGATATAAAATGTTGGATAGATAGAAATATATATTTATGTATTTATTTATATACAGTATATTTAAATAAATAAATTAATTTAGGCCTTCGTACAAACAGCTATCTATCTATCTATCTATCTAATCTTACACTATGCATGTTTGTACAAAGGCTTAAATTAATGTATATATATATATCTTTTTAGACAGATTGAAATGTTCGAAGTTCTTTAATTATTCTGTCTTTCTTTCCCTCTCTGTTTCACTTGATCTACAGCGCTCCACACAAAAGAGCGATTTCATGCAAGGGGAGGGGCAACAATGCCATCTAAATTTGGCGACAAAAGATAAAGAGTCTCGGGACAAGTGGCCTGGCAAACACAGGCCTGTTGACTGAAGCGCGGGGACCTAATGACCCTCATGTCACCGGCCTACAGCAGCTACAAGGGAGAAGACAACAGTGTGAGGCCATCTTGACTACCATAAGTGAACATGTGCTGATAACACAAGGGGTACCTGAGAGCTCTTTGCTTACCAGAGAGATTAAGCTGGGGGATTTGTCAACTTAACCCCTGTCCCCGCTCTCTTTTTTTCCCCTTCAGCCATGTTTTACAATGCTGGATGGACCCCTGCACTAAACACAGAGGTCTTTACAGCAGAATAAAACATGGTTAAGTGTAGCACGGCTGGGGTCAAGGTTTCAATTGTGGAGGAGAGGCTTCAGGAGCTAATGAAAGCAGGATCCTGCACTCTGCCACGCTCAGTAATCTATTCAGCTCTTGTATACATGCCGTGAGACATGTTTATATCTGCTAAAATTATTGTGGTGACTTGCAAAATTTCTTATTCTGCTACGTAGTCTGACTTTTGTAGATTTTTTTTTTGACTTAAATAAAATGTAGATATTACTACATTTTATTATAGAATATATATATATATATATATAGAGAGAGAGAGATACTGTAGATAGATAGATAGATAGATAGATAGATGGATAGATAGATATAGTATTATATGTATATTAGTGTGTGATATATAATTTAATGTATACAATATATTTAATTAATTTACTTAGTTGAATCATGTATAATATATATACCTAATCTGATATTAAAATAATTTATTTGGTTTAATATGTAAATTAATTAATGTTAATAAATATGTTTAATAAATACGGAATAGATATTTTATATTTTTGATATTTTATATATTTTATAGATATTAGATTTTACTTCTACACACACAAACACACACACACACACACACACACACACACACACACACACACACTCTCTCTCTCTCTCGCTTTCTCTCTCGCTCTCTCTCTTTCTCTCACTAACCTCCAAATCAGAGACATAATCATAATAATAATAATATATAATAATTTCTAGCGATTATCGTCGATTTGATTGCACAGATACTAATTAAACTAAACTGAGCTAGACAATGACGTCTCTGAATTCAATAATGAAATGCCTTTAACTGAAAATTGAGTGTTTAATCTTATCATTATACATTACTGACACTCTATCCTCCAATTTGATACTGTTAAGTGCTTTGACACAATCTGTATTGTTAAAAGCGCTATATAAATAAAGGTGACTTGACTAATAATAAATTAAAATCTTAAAATTAAAGAAATTATTAAAAAATAGTTTTGTAAACTGATCAACAAACGACTTCTAAATCAGAGTCACAATAATAATATCATCATCAAGAATAATAAATAAAAAAAATGTAATTTTGCAAATGGAATACTACATAGATAAATCATCAATAATATCATCTTCAATATCATCTTCTAAATCATCAATAATATCATCAATAATAATAAATAACAACAGCAACAACTTCATATTAAAGAAATTATATACGTATATTTAAGAAATTAATTAATTTTGCAAACTGACTGGTATATATATATATATAGCAATGTACATAGATGGATAGATCTATCTATCTATCTATCTATCTATATGTACACACTAACTTCTAAATCAGAGACATAATCATAACAGTAATAACTTAAAATTACAGAAATTTGAAAAAAAAAGTTTCTGTAAACTGAAAAACAAACTTCTAAATCAGAGTCATAATACTAATAATATAATCAATAATAATAAATAACAACAGCAGCAACAACAACAACGTCATATTACAGAAATTCTAAAAATATTTCAGAAATTAATTTTTATTTAACATAAATTTTAAGTTATTTTAAGTATAAACACATCAGTGATTTTGGCATCTAGCAGTGGCTTATGTTTTTATGACGGCAGTTTCAATTTTATTGTACTATCAACATCATTGTCCAAAATGATGTGGTTATATAATTTGATAAACAAAAGGTGGGGCGCATCTCTTTTTCTGATAAAAATCGGTGGCAGTATCATTGGATGTGTGAGGTCTGAGGTCATGATCAGGCCCAAACACAATCTACACCAAATTGGGACAACCATCAATCAAAACCTTCAACAATTTTATCAAATTTGATCTAGTTTTTAGCAACCAAGAGTTCTGTATAACACACTTCACCCAGTTTAAATCAAAATCTGACAGATCGCCTTTTGAAATGTGCGAATCCACCATGATAATATTTTAATTAATCCATTGTACTTCAAGGTTAGAATTTGACATGATTTCTAGTGAAAACTATTTCCTTTTGCTCTCCCACTTGTTTTCCTTTGTAAGTGACAACAAAGCTTGGCAGCTGATGGATCATTGCTTGATGCGCTGCTCTATCCAAACCCCTGTCAATACGTAATTCTCAAAATAATCTGTGCGCAATTATCTGAAAACCTCGTGTGTGATATGATGTCGACATTTGAGGCGTAAAACACGACGAGCTGCACTCAGGCTTCCGCTTCTAATGCACCTACATGGGGAAGATGGAAAAAAAGCCAAAGGGCGTGGGACGCTCAGATCCAGTGGATATTTCCTGTCTGTGACAGCACTAACTCTTTGTTTTGTGTAGTATTAGATGAGTGAGACGAGCGTGGGGAATCTGGGTTGTGCGAAAACCATGTTTTGTTGACCTTCCGTGGCCGTCATCAATGAATAGTAAGAAAAAGGGGACGACCGAGATGAGAGCGAGTGTTGTCGGGCATTGTTGGGAGAGTAAACAGCGCCTGGAGCCTGGGAAAGGGCTGGGATTTGTGCCACGGCATTTCTGAGTCATACGGTCCGCTTATCGTGTTTGTTTCGTGTTTCTACCTGACGTGTTTGCATTAGCATTCCTGCTCTGTAGCCCTGCAG